>JAOTQW010079316.1:4254-21269 GCA_026260075.1 Sisor rabdophorus
GATGTTAAAATGTGGCAATGAAATAATGTGGTGTGGATAAAGAGGGAAAGGGGGGAAAAAGGGATTATGTCTTACTTTTTCATTATCATGATTAAATCAGTGACTTAATAAAGAAAAAGCAAGAGAGAAAGAAAATGAGAAAGAAAGTGAGTTTAAGGAAGTTTAGGAAAGAAAAAGAAAAGAGAGAGTAAGAGAGTAAGAAAGAGAGGGAGGGAGATATTGATGAATAAGTGAAGAACGAAAGAGGGAAAGAGAGAGAGAAAAAGATTAGGGGGAATGAATGGAATGTAAGTTTGTGTCAAGTTCCCAACATTCTGCAGGCCTGACATACTGAGAGTGATCAGACTGCTGTGCCCCTCAACAGCTGAGTGTGTGTGTGGGTGTGTGTGTGTGTGTATGTGTGTGTCTTTGGGTGAGCAAAAGAGTGAGAGAGGCGAGTGGCAACAACACAATAAAAAACAAAAGATATGTGTTATATATATATATACAAGAATAATCAACCCTGTACGGATTATTGTTTGCAAACTGTTTATTATTATCAATTTATTTTTAATTTAAATTTTCAAATGCACAACATCATATCTCTCTCTCTCACTTTCTCACTCTGTAGATTTACAACACTGTCACAAACCCAAAGAATATCTTTTCGCAGCTGCCCTGGTCCCATTTTCTTCATTTTGTGCTCCTTTTCTCTCTCTCTCTCTCTCTCTCTCTGTTTGTTTCTTTTCAGTATAAATTCCACACAGGATTGGACGTGCACTTTCCATGCTTCTTTTCATCCTTCACTAAGCAAAAAAAAAAAAGAAAAGTAGGAAGAGTTAAACTTTTGAAGCAACAGAAAAAAACTCAATTCCATCAATTACATGAGAGAAAGAAAGAGAAAGGGACAAAGAAAGAAAAGAAATGTGTGAAACTAAGAAAAGGCAAGGAGGTGTGATAAAGCCCAAACAAAGCTCAAAGGTCGAGCAACATAGAAAGAAGGACCAGGGAGTTACCAAGCCAACGGCAAAAGCTCAGCCTGCAGAGGCAGCATGGCGAATGAGGGCGGTGGGGGAAGGAAGTGAAAAGCAACTAGACAGAGAGATTAACTTGCTATGATGTTAAAAGTTAAGCCTAGGTTTTAAAGGGCATTCGGGTATATATTTATTTATTTAAAAATATATATTTTTAAAATATATAATGCTGGACCTCCATCACCAGTGCATTACTGCATTATAATGATTTATACTTTACTGATGATGTTGGCTATATGTTTTATTAGTTACTGATGAAATCTTAATGTCAACCGAGCTTAGGCAAATATCACTACATGCACTGAGGGGTTAGGTTCTGTCTGAAATAACACACAAACTGAATATTATTACAATTAAGTAAGTTCAGTAGGCCCTTTTTTTTCAAAATGTTCATGACCTAAACTTAATTTCCCCATAAGGTTTAATGGAAAAACAATTATTTTGTTTATGACTTCAAGGTCACAGACCATTATAAATGAAGTAGTTTATGTTTTATTTTATACAGATCATATTAGACAAATGTGGAAAAGCCTTCAAATATTTCATAATATAATAATAGTGAATTTAATAAAAAAATATATATATATTTAAGTAGTACATTGACTGATACACATTCTGGCTTGACTGATGAAAGAATAGGGTGGAGTTACAATACCAAGATCATTGATTGCCCACGCTTTTCATGTTTACAAAATGAGTTTGTAAATAAAAATATATGTTAATTTAGATTTTTCTTACAAGGGGTTATTCTCTAATATATAGAATAGTATACAGTAGTATGAATACAATTTGGACGTACTACCTCAGCCGTGTTGATATCGACACAAGACAAACAATGACACAGCAGCATAAAATAAGAGTTGGATAGCACAAAGAAGAATGTCGGCAGTTCCGCATATGACTACTACTACTCACTACCACTCATAGACGAACAACCACACACTTTTACTCCTATGGGCAATTTAGAATCACCAATTAAAACTTAGCGAGTTAACAAATGTGAAACATCTGGCTGGAAAGTTCAGCTAAGTCAGCTAGCTTCATATTCATTTCTCAAGGCACAGATTTTAGCATAGATAACTCTACTTGCTGAGAACATTTTGAAACATTTTGTTTTGGCTTCAGAAAATGTCTACTCTGCTTCATGTTGGGAGAAGATAATGTTATGGTTTTTCTCAAAGTTGAGAGAATGTCCATCAAATAGTCCATGAAAAAGTTTTTTTCTGTAAAATAATTTTAGAATGTTCTTCAAGTACTTATAACATGATGAGGAAGTTCCAGGAACATTGTTCTAAGAATGCATATTAACGACTGTTATATTGTCATTATAAGAACCTGCCATACACATTTTCTTTTCTAATGTTTAGAGAAACATTTAAAAATTCTTAGTAAACTGTTGGGTACATCCCTTATTAGCTGGGATAATAATGGCATTGCCACAAGTTATGCTTCTCATATATTTGTATATTTCCTATGGTATGGGTTTACAATGAGTCCCAGCTCATTGTAACAACTTCATATTGCTTGGAGTTTTTTTTAAACAATCTGTTTTGGTTTTGTAAAAGATTGTTTCAATTGTAAGGCTCCTAGTTAGTTGGGATAAAACTGATAAATTATGAATGATGATTATTATTATTATCTGTAGTTAACGTCTTTGACATTACATGAATCATTGACACAAGTATTCCAATAGAAGAAATTTGATAATTTACACTTTTGTTATTAGGTCTACTGATTTATTAAGCTAATAATAATGTATGTACCTATTAGTTTTGCTTTGTTTTACATCTTTCATGCAGGTGTGTGCAAGTTTCTAGCCAGTTTCTCACCTCCATTGGATTCGTGCTAATTAATTTATTTAGAGTGTTAAATGATTTAAAATAGTGGTCAAAACCAAATTCATCAAGTGTCTTTTGTGTTTGTGAAACCTTTTTCCAAAAGTGAATGCCATCGTTCACAAAAGGAAGCAAGCTGGACACAAGAGTGGAAAGAATATCCTGCCAGAGACATTAAAACCGAAAGATCTGTAAAAGTCCTTGAATAGAAGGCAATGTTTCCATCACATTTCCAAATGTAAGTATTGGCATAGGCAGAATTTGCAGATCAAGTTGTTTTCTCTGTACAGGTTATCTTTTTTTTTGGCAGAAAAATGTATCAAATGATTTGCTAAAATGAAACCTTAAAATAAAAGAACTTTAGCATTCAATTGTATCTGCGAAACCTGATCTACACAGTGCAATTTAGTTTGGTGTGTGAAAATAAATTTCTGGATTGCAGGGAACATTTCAACAACGTTCGCTAACATTCTTTGAAAGCTGTCTAAACATTAGAACAAAACAACAAAAGATGTTGTTAATATACATTACAATAAAATAACATTTTACAAACAATGTTCTTGGAATGTCCATATGACATTATTTGTACTTACCACATTACCACAACCATTCATTAAAAGATGTTAGGACAAAATATTCTTAAAACATGTTTGTTGAATATTTTTATAACATTATTAATAGTTAATATGTTCTTGTGATGTTAAGAAATAACATTTTAGAGCATTGTTTTTGGAATGTTCTTATGATGTTTGATTTGTGCTTAACGAACAGGGAGACGTTCCAACAACATTCGCTGACATTCTTCCTTTTTAAAGATGTCTTAAGGTTTAAAATGTGTTCATAATATTAGCAGTTAGTACGTGTTCTTGTGATGTTGACAAATAACTTTATTAGAACCATGTTTAAAATGTCCCTATGATGTTATTTGCACTTGATGAATGCTCGCACAATGTTGTTGTCCGGCTAACAGAACAGTTCTATAAAACTTGCTATAACATCACATAACATTTTCTAAAGGCTAGAAATGTTCTTATAACATTATTAACAGTTACTACATGTTCTTGTAATGTTGATAGAAAACATTTTTCAAACAGGGTTGTTGAAATGTCTTGTACTGTCTTAAATGGGGGGGTGTTAGTGCCATAGCGGTTAGCTCACACACACACACACACACACACACACACACACACACACCAACACCTGGGCAATTTAGAATTTCCAATCATATATGTATATGGATGTGATCCTGCAGACTGATCCACAAACTTTCCCTGACTGCATCAACTCAGGTTTCTAACTGCCCTTTGCTGACAGCATGATTATACAGATTCCGCAAATTAAAGGCTGTCTACATTGGCAGTGTCAGTGCTTATTCATTTATTTATTTATCCTCAGCAACCGCTTCATCCTGGGCAGGGTTTTGGACATTGCAGGGCAACACATACCATCACATATACACACATACGCACACGGCATAGCCAATAAACTGTAAATACTGGTATATTATTTTATTATTTTTTATTTTTTGGTTTTATTTAAAACCGAATAACAAGAGAAAACAGACAAAAGGAGAACAGGCAGAGCTGGTAACAAGAACTCTAGACCTTGGAGCTGTGACAGTAGTACTCCAGCAGGTTAGATTACATATAGATCGATTCGAGCCAAATCTCATTACCCACACAAGCTTGGCAATAAAGAGTGATTTAGGCAAACAGAGTAAGAACCGCAGGAAAGCCCAAGAACTTGATGGTTGTAAACAGACCTAGGCAAACCACGTGTACTTTGTTAATGAAACAATGAAACACCTGGGTTGTTGGGAGATTTTCAGGGAGCAGGTAGAGAATGTAAACTGTACGTACAAGCAAGAAAATGTCTGTTCCATAAAGAGGGGTATTTCCTGTATTACTCATGACAACTATTCCAAACCAATACATCATCCGGAGCAGTTCAGAACCAATATTTATTTTAATATTAATCAAACACGTTCTCCTCACAGCAAGGAGGTTGTGGGTACAATTCCCGGGTCATTCTGTGCAGAGTTTGCATTTGCATGGATTTTCTCCGGGGACCCAGGTTTCCCCCACAGTTTTAAAACATGTACATTAGGTTGATTGATGATTTGCCCATAGGAGTGAGTGTGAATGTGAGTGTGTTGTGGTTGTTTGTCTATGTGGCCCTGCGATGGACCGGCTACCTGTCCTGTACCCTCTCGCACTAAGTGTGCAGGGACAGGCTCTAGCAGACCCGTGACCCCGAGCTAGGGAATAAGCGGGTTAGAAGAAAAATTAATTGATGAAAGTTTAAGCTACTGGTCGTCTGTCTGTCTGGAAGTGGCAAATAAACCAGGCTGAGACAAGCTAGTTATCTTCGGGATTAGGCGACCTTTCTCATGATGTACCGGAAAAGTCCACCATGGAAACTTTTTTAGGTATGTCTGAAACCATGTCAATTTCTCCTCTATTGAAGCCATTGAAAAATTCTTATTCAACAGTCCAGACACGTACCCTTAGCTGAACTCGGCTGTAATAGTTTTGCTCTGATCAACCAATCAGAGGACAAAAAAATGCTGACATCATTGCGAGCCAGCTAACTAGCTCTAAAAGACGAATTTGAAATTTGATAAAGAAACATTCCTATATCTAATATATTTTAAGTTACATGGGCAGCACCGCTGATTCTAAAGGCTTTGGGCAGATAAAATTAACACGGCAGCACATAGAGGCTACAATCTAATTGGATAAAAAAAAATCCACATACACACACAATGAAGCAGAGAGAAAGACTAAGAGAATTAAACAGTTGGGAATAAATCCCTTCATTTATCTTTTATACCCGCTTATTCCCACGGGGGTCTGCTGGAACCAATCCCAGTGCACATAGGGCACCCTTGGCCGGGTTGCCAGTCCATCACAGGGCCACATATAGACAAACAACCACATACACTCACTTCTATGGGCAATCACCAATCAACCTAATGTACATGTTTTGGACTGTGGTGGCCTTAAGCTTTTTTCATTCTTCGTTCCTCAGTTTTTGTTTTTTTTTGCACAGAACCCAAACAGAAGGAGAACAGTATTCATGGCTTTACGTTCGAGACTTGTGTTGATGTGGGAAAGCATGTAGAGTCATAACACTGGATCTTTTTTTGTTAAAGCTTTGCAAGCCTTGGGCAAGTATCAACACATGACTTATCAACACTTTCACTGTCATCCATTCTGTACCATCCTTCACTTTATTTTACCACACCCTTTCTGGGGATTTTTTTAGGCTTAAATATATGAAAGAAAGACATAGAAAGCTTTTACCAGTACCTCACAACACTATGTCTCACTGCTGGGCAAAGAACTGGAAGTTCTGACGGAGTTGAAATCACAATTTTACCGCCTCAGGTTGATAATCGTGTAGTCACAGCTACCTTGCTCTGTAATAATAAACTCTTCTAAAAGTGCAAATAAAATGTGGTGAATTCTCTGGGCTACATAAACTATTAATCCGTTAAAAAAAACATACAAACGTTAATTTCCTCAAATAAAAGTATTCAAATCCTGTTGTTTTGTTTCAGGTAATTTGATAGCTCATATCCCCTTTGCTGAAAAATGCGTCTCTCGGGGGCGCGCGCACGCTCACGTCAAGTATCATTTACACGATCCCGCTGCCAGGTCACGGGGTCTATTTCACAGCTTTTAACTGATTGGCCGAGCGACTGATCGAATATTTAAATCAACGTGCGATGATTGGATGTCATAGGAGCAGGTTATGTAAATGAGCACCTGGTAGCGGTCTCCGGGAGAAGAGGACAAGAAGCTTGGAGCGGCTGTTAGGAGCGTTGGTTGTCGGTTAAGTGTTGATGTAGGAAGGAGCTTTTAGCGTTCGTTTTCTTTGGAAGTGTGTACAGGTGTTTACGTGTCTAGTGTTTAATATTCTTTTCTTTTTTATGTTCATACGTCGTCTCTTACAGTAAAGTGAACCGACACTGCTTTTAGTCAGTGTGTGTGTGTGTGTGTGTGTGTGTGTGTGTGTGTATGTTTGTACGCAACAAATCTAACGGCTGGATTTAAACTTGCTCTGATCCGATAAAGAAAAAACCCGGATTAAATTAAAACTTTCTCAAACGGATCTCACACACAGAAATCTTCTCCCTGCCTGTCTGTTCGGTAAGTAAGTAATAAGAAAACGGGATAACTATTTTTATCCGCGCATACAGATTATTGGTGTAATTCAGGATTCTAAGCATTAAAAGAATCGGTATGTGATCTTGTAGATTTAGTGTCAGGGATCTGGTGTGAAGTTGTGGCTTCAACTGTTAGTGGTGTATAAAACAGAGGAAACGCATGTGCTTAACCGGACTAGAAGTCTTGTCTTTCTTTTATATTTTTATTACCTCCTGTAATCACAGCCTACAGTCATAAGTTTTTAATAAAAAAAACATTAATAAATAAGTATTAAGGTCCGTGGCGTTAAAAATCGTGCCCGGTTCCTCGGCGTCGGTGTGTCTCGATGAGAGTGTGTGTGTGTGTGTGTGTGAGTGTGTTGGACGTGTTGGATGGCGGCCACAATAAAGCTGTTTGTTTGCCTGTAAATCTTCTCACTTACATTTTCTCTCCCTTTCACACTTGATCTCATGTACAGTTCTAATGCTTTTTTTAATGTATTATGGGATTGTTAATGATTGAACACCCATCTGATCCACCTGTGGCCAAAGCCAGGGTGATATTTAGATTTACAGTTGCACCATGTTTGCATACACCCATATCCAGTCGATTTACATTCATTTATTTTAATTGGTAAAAGCAATTGCTCAGGGGCCCAGCAGTGGTAACTGTGGTATTGGGACATGAACCCTGGTTTGCACTCCAAGGCTTCAATCATTGCACTACCAGCGGCTGACATTTATTGTGAGTTACTATTTAACAAGTTATGGGTTAAGTGCCTTGTTCAGGGGCCCAGCAGTGGCAACTCTGGTGCTAGAAATCGAACCCTGATCATTCAATCAGCAGCGCAACACATTAATCACTGCAAATTTCATTTACCATAAGTTTATTTAACTGAGCAGTTAAGGGTTAAGGGCCTTGATAAAGGGCCTAGTATCTTCTGTGGCAGCATCTTCTGATCAGCAGTCCAACACCTTAACCCCAGACCCATTTAAAACTTTAAAATGAAATTCGATTAGACTACTGAATGAGGCGTATCGTGTCGGTAGGCAGTTTTTTTGCATCAAAACAACCACAAACCCTCAGAAGCTTCTCTTTTATACTTCCTCTGTGTGTGTGTGTGTGTGTGCGTGCGTGTGTGTGTGTGTGTGTGTGTGTAGGTCAATAAAGGATATATAGTTCTGAGAATTGTCGTGTTCTTTTGCCTCTAAAACATTAGTAAATGCAAAATGTCAATGCATTTCTTATAGACACTTTACAGCACTTCGCATATCCCACTTTAGAACAATGGTGTCAGAGCACAGCATCAGCTATGAGAGTAACCCTATAACAGAAAGGGTTAAGGGTCTTGCTTGAGGACCAAACAAGTGGCTGACTGGTAGTGGTGGGGCTTCAACCAGGGTCTTCCTTATCAAAATCTTGGCTCCTTAACTGTTTGAGCCATCACTCCCGCCACTGCCCTCTCAACCATGAAGTAATCTTAAACCTTTTGTGTTTATCAATAGTTTACCATGGTTATACTAGAATTCATTGCCTCATTAACACAGTAAATATTGGCACAGTGTAGTGTCTCTCAGTTTATCCAATCCACACTGATTCTCCTTTGCAAATTCCACTTAGGAAAGACCGCAACAATTTTCGGCCAAATTTTGGTTATGGTCTGCTTCTTAAAGGTGTAATCATACCTACCTACTAGGGTGAAAAGTCATGGTATAGGAGCAGGCATTGTTTTTCCCTATTAAGGGACTTTCTGCTGTAATAGGGAAATTTCCCAGTTGAGGATGAATTAAGTATTTCTTTTCCATTCCTAAAGTTCTTCTGATACGCACACACACAACAAACAAGCTTATGGTGCATGAGTAAGTACAGATGGCTGTCTGGGGTGTGATGGTCTCCTGCCTCAATCACTTGCTCAGGCCCAGGACACTGAGAATGTGTTGAGCGAATATCTCTAAAGGACCTGACATGCAGGCAACAAACTATATACTAAAGACACAGCGAATAAATCCTTTTAAATTGCTTTGGACGTTGTACAGATCTCCATTTTATTGTCCTGGCTACAGACATTTATTATTAAATTACTATTGCACGATTCTAATAGCTACTGAATGAAAAAAGTAACAACGTAGGATACTAAGCACAGCACATACAAACATTTTGCTTTTATTATTTTTGTTTATTTCTTGTCAAATTCTTGATGATCCAATCACCATAGAATAATTTTCACTACTTACTGTTGCTTTGCGACTACTTTATGATGGAAAAAAATCATATTAGCAGAAACACAACACAAAGTTCATACACATTTGTGTATCAAATTAATTATATAACTATTCTTTGTACCCGCTTATTCCCTTACTCAGGGTCACAGGGGTCTGCTAGAGCCTATCCCAGGGCACATACCACTAACCACTACGTCACTGTGCCACCTAGTATATATTCAATTCAATTTTATTTGAATAGCACTTTTTGCAATGGTTATTGTCTCAAAGCAGCTTTATATATTCAAAGATAATAATGCAATCAGGGTTTTAGTATAAGAGTAGAAGTCAATTAGTCCCTGAAGCACAAGCCAGAGGCAACGGTGGCAAGTAAAAAATATCTGTAAAGTAATAAGGATCCAGAACCCATCCTCATTTGGGGGATGTACGGATGTCCCAAGCCATCATGGCGATCCATTATACAAGCATATTATATTATATTATATAAGCATGGTGTGTTATGAGATGAAAAAGCAGTGCAGGGATCTTTCCTCTCTGGATCACGTGTGCATTAATACCCCCCCCCCCCAATTAGTACTTAGTGCATTAATAGTAGTTGCTACATATCGGAAGTAATTGTCTCTATTTACTGTTGAAAGTTCTTCATCAGTAAAAGTTAAGCAAAGGCTTTTTTTAACTCAACCGTTGATGCTATGTTAAGCTAGCTCCTAAAGCTGCTGCATGAGTTGTTGTTTGGTTTCTATTCATAAATGCATTATTTATGTATCCTGTTTTAGAAATCAATTAAGTCAGTCACAGGATTAATTTGAGGTAAGAAGCCTCAGTTTCATTACTGCTTGGGACTGATTTGGCATATTGCTTTTACATTGTTTCCATTGCCCAGCTCCTGGCACCAAATCGAGCCCAACACTGCTGGTCTAGAATGAAAACCGATGCTGTCAGTGAGCAGAGCTTTGACTATTTTTTTTGGCAGTTTAACTCTAGCCCGTTTATTCCCTAATTCAAGGTCATGGGGGTCTGCTGGAGCCTATCCCACCTGTTTAAGGTAGGAAGGGTACATCCTGGACAGGTCCTCACACGGCTACATACACTCGCACTCACTCCTATGGGCAATTTAGAATAACAGATCGACCTAATGTACATGTTTTTAGACTGTGGGAGGAAACCAAAGTAAATCTATGCAAGCCCGGGGAAAACATGCAAACTTCATAAAGAATCTCCACTAAGCCACTGTGCTGCCCAAGTTAATAAAGAAAGTTAATACAGAATTACCTACCCAAGAAAGACAAGTTAATACAGAATTAGTTTATTAACATTAATATGTTAGTTTATTAAAGGTCATTAGAAGATACCAACACGCTCCTCACCATCACGTCAACGAAGAAACTTCCAGTCAAACTAGAAACTAATGCAAGGAGGGGAAACAGCATGTATATTAGGAGACAACCTGGGATGGATAAATATATTTTGAATAGATGAAATGGAACTAATTTGCCAACCAAGCAGTGAACACATTTAAAACTGACTGAGCACTTATTGCAGCACTAGCCCGGCAACGGCCATAGTGGAAAAGCAGTAGCAGAGACTCTAGTAACTTTAGTAGCGTTCTGTAAATGAGTAATTTATGTAGCCCTGCTCTTCTGAGTTTGTGATCTCACAGTGCCTCGTAGCTCAGTATAATTAATACTCACTTTATCTCTTGTCCTCCTCTTGACACTCCCTCTGTTCCTCTATTGCTTCCTGCCTTTGGTTTGTTGCTACTGTAAATCATTCACCTATCAATGCCTATTTATCTGTCTTCTGCTCTTCTCTCTACACCTTATCAGGTCTGACTGCTCCATGTTTTAACCCATCTGACACTTGAACTCGCATGTGTACACACACACAAACCTTTCATTATAGTCTGTAAACTCTGTAATCTTGATAGTGTTCTTTTTTTTAGAACCCAACAAAACCTAAGTTAATAATTACCGATTAGTGGTGTGTATGAAGAGGTGAAGTCTCACTTGACGCTTGAGGGCATCCCGCTTTTGTGTTCTGGTTTTAGCAACCTAAATTTCCACAGTAAGTAAAATGATAACATTATATGTGGTGTGTAATTGGACTATTTCTGGGGTACGATGATACGCTTTCACTCTTTTAACATAATTATTACTATTTAGTACTATATATAATATTTATAAATTTATAACTTCCCACTCATTGAATGTGATTCCATGAAACACACACACACACATACACATAATATTTCTGTATGTGTAAAATAGCAATATTTAATACTGCATAGAAGTCAAAAGCATCTAGAAAATAAAATCTGTCACTGTTTATAAATTATCCAGGTCAGACGAGGATGAGAAGGGAAGTTACCCCTGCTCTGCTAAACACAAGTCCGGTTATGGAATTAGCAAAACTATGGAAAAACAAAAGGGCCAAAAGAGTAAATTACATGTCATGTTGGTGATGATTGAGTCTGGTCCACTGTTTGATATACCGAAACCTTAGCCAGAAATGACGCTCATGTCGGACAGAATTTAGCACTTTTTGATGAACTATTGCCAAAGGGCACAAAACAATATATAAAGATGTACACTATATTGCCAAAAGTTTGTGGTTACCTGAGCATCACAAAAACACAAGATCTTATTCCAGATTTATTACCATTCTGCTATTTGATGAAGCTTCACTCTACTAAGACTTTCCACTACAAAGTGAAGCTCAAATGTGGGATATCTCTTCATTCAGCTACAACATCAGGTAGTGAGATTTGGGGTGCGTTCCCTTTCATCCCAGAGGTTTTCAGTGGTGGTAAGATTGGGACTTTGTGCTGAAAACTTGTCTTTTTCTTAAATGTAATAATATCAACACAGCAAGTGATAATTGAGCTCAGAGGCTTTGTGCTCTGTCTAATTGTCATGCGGTTATAGGGTGAAGGAATAATGTAATGCTACAACATATACAAGACTGTGTGCTTCCATACTTGTAGCAACAGTATGTGGCGGCATAGAATATCATGCTAATTGCTGTTGATGATTACGATAATATTTTAACTTTTATAACAGTGGTTTATTTGCAGTGTTCATTCGGTTGCTATTAGGAGCTCAAAGCATGTAATTGTTTTCGGTTTTTTGCCTCTAAAGTAGAATAAATTTTGCCAACATGTGTTTCTGCCTTTTCTTCTTTTCCTTTCTTATAAACTCAGTTGTTTCTAAATAAACAGTCAAATATAAACACACTTTCTTTTTAGAGAACACTAGAAAAAAAGCGAATATATTTTTTATGCAGGCAGCCACTCCTGAGTTAGGACCACCACAGTCCTAATGCAAATATTATATATAAATAATATGTTAAGGCCATAAAGACAAAGGCAAACATTTCCGTGAAATGTTGCTACAAATTCATCATTTATTTATCTTCTATACCCACTTATTCCATAATTCGGGGTCACATGGGTCTGGAGCCCATCCCAGCCCACATAGGGCGATTCCATCGCAGGGCCGCGTATAAAACAATCACACACTCACATTCACTCCAATGGGCAATTTAGAGTCACCAATCAACCTAATGTACATGTTTTTGGACTGTGGGAGGAAACCCTTGCAAGCGTGGGGAGAACATGCAAACTCCACACAGAAAGACCCTGTGCCCGGAAATCTAACCCAGGACCTTCTTGTTATGAGGCGACCGTGCTAACCACTACGCCAAACATGCAAACTCTGCACAGAAAGGCCCCTTGTCTGAGAATCAAAACCTTCTTGCTGTAAGGGGCCTTGCTAACCACTATGTCACCACGCCGCTAGTTATTATTATTATTATATTTATTTATTATAACGATATATATTGTACAGAGAAATAAATTGTTAAATGTTTTTTTTCCCAGTGTATGTGTCATGTAAATAAGCAGTGATATGCAAAAAATGTAATTAAGTTATTAAAGTTAATTCTAGTTCATGATACAAATGAAAAAAAGAAAATAATGAAATAAGGTAATGTCCTGAATAACTACCTGTTTAATTAAACAACTCATTTTTCTTTAAACATTGTTTACAATTAAAACCATGTCTGACAATAAACAGTAAATAAGGTTTGTTGCTCCTGAATGGTTTCTCAGAAACCTTTTTTTTAGAACATCTGGGTTCTATCTAGACTCCAAGGTAACCTTTTTATGTAAGATTGTATAATTGTAAAAAGCCTAATACCTCATGAGGTTTTGTGATTTTTTTTTTATGAAACTTTACAAGCCATATAAGGTTTTACAAATTTTGCAACAGACTTTTTTTACTTGGATACATGCCACAATGAGGTTTAAATGATTAAAAACAACTCATGGCCTAACTTGTTAATCTTAAGCATCCTGGCAACATGCAGTTTTGATGCATTTGTTTTATTATCATCTTCGAAACACAGTCAGTTAAAGCCTGGGGCATTAAACGTATGTCATATATCTTCAGTCGAAGCAAATGCTTTTGAAAATGTCCTTCGAAAAAGAAAAAGAGGGAGCTACAGCAGAAGGGTTTTTTTTTAACTAGTTTATGTGAAAATCACCCACTTGTGCTACATACTTCATGTACCTTCGAAAGGCAGGGTTACATATGGCATGTGGGCATTATTACACTACACTGCTGAAGTAGAGCTGTGTAATATGGATAGAATTTTTATATCATATATTGCAATATTTAAATATAATAAATCTTATACATCTAATAATATGTAATAAATATAATAAAAGTTGTAAGAACTATATAATAAGAATATAATAGGATATAATACTGTAGCGTCTTGGGTGTGAATGTATGGCATGATGTTTGGATATGTTTCTGAGTTTGCCTATAGCCTGTTTGCACTTAAATATTCACACAAGAATGGTGCGGTATTCTGAATTAAAATATAAATAAATTAATAAGAGGTTTTGTGCGGTGAAGAAATTGCATGTGCTCAAACTGTAATTGTGTCGTTATTGCGATTACTTGCATGCGATGACTTTAGTCGTCGTGTAAGCAGTGGCCATTTTATTCCTGCAGTATTCTGTCTTTGTTCCATATGGATATGTTACCTGTTTCATATTGTACACAGCTTTTAAAAAAGTAATGATTACACGATTATTAATTATTCTTTCTTTCCTGGTTTGATTCCCAGGCAAGGGGTTTTTCTGTGCAGAGTTGGCATGTTCTCCCTGCACTTGGGGGTCCCCCCCCACACACACACAGTCCTGTGGCCCTGCAATAGACTGGCAATCTTTCTAGGGTGTACCCCTGCCTTTCACCCTATGTGTTCAGCAGACTCCCATAAACCAGAGTTATGGAATGAGCGTGTAGAAAAAAGAATCAGTCGATCAATTGATAGAAGAAAAAAAAACTATACCCTATTTCACACTGCTTAAGTTTACCAACAGTAACAATTTAATCCTGTCTGTTTATAATAAGATGTTTTAGTCTGTACAATCCCTAACCCTAGCTTAACATTCTTAGCTGCATATTTGCAGAGTCAGTGTCCCAGTTTGGATAAATACAACTCACAAGCACAAGTCAAGAACAGCGTGTCAGTAAAACAAACAAGATGGTCCGCTGTTTTTGTGTTTCATGTTATTTTTTAACTATTTTAGACTTTTTAAGGTTGTTGTGTAGTTAACCAGGCTTTCCAACATAATAAATATTCCATAATTTTATAATTAGCAGATTAACAATACCGACCATGTCATGCTACATTCATTGTCTGATGCTAACCATTCTAACACTGCATCATTTTTTATTGTACATCATAGAGTTAACACTGTAAACAGTGGTCCAGAAAAGTGTTTTGATAACCCCGGGTAAATGGTAGTTCTAACCCTGCTTTTAAATTGCAGGTGAGAAACGTGAAAGAAGCATAAAGTTTTTTTTTAATTGATGAAATCGTTTACAGGTGTAACTTCAATAGAGAAAGTCAGTCGGCATGAAAAGATTTTTTTAAATTGATGAAATTGTTCACGGGTGTGACTTCAATAGGGAAAGTCACTTAGTGATTTGTGACAGATTTAAACAAGGTTACTGAATCAGCAGTGTGGAATCATCCTATTCGGTTTCCACTGAATCATTACATTCCTACTAGCAACATCACAGACTCCTAGTGTGTAAAGACTGGCTTACACTGTGCGATTTATTCCACCAATTTGATGGCCTATGACGAAAAGATTTCAATAATCCTATGCCAAAAACCTGCTGTCTCTAGTCTACCGACAACCAATTGAAGACTGCTGCAATCAGGACATTGAAAACTGGTTGCGGTATGGTATTCCAGCATAAAAATTACTCGATACACATGGCCATAACAACAACAACAACGCAGTCTTCAGACCTTAATTCAATAGAAAATCGTGGGGCAAGATGAAGGTTTAGGTTGCTGACCATCAGCATGGAAACCTTAATAACTGGGAGTGGGACAAAATCCTTCCTGAGACCTGTGCAAATCTGGTGGCCAACAACAAGAAACATTTGTAATAAATGTCTTTGCAAACAAGGGTTTTGTTAGCAAATCCATTTATATCAACAACGGCAGTTTGGTGGGGCTGGAAACTAAACCCACAATTTTCTTTACAGTAGACCAACACCTTTAAGGCATAATAGGATTTTTTTTCTTCTACTGGATTAAATTCTCTTCGTATCTTAATAGTAATGAAGTTAAGCGGTCTAAATGTATCACTACATATTTATATATATATATATATCCTGTGGCGTAAGACCAAGGAATGTTTTTCTAAGCAAAATATTTTTTTCAAACATTCTGATGGGCTTTCTTTCTAGTTTGTTAACATGTGTGTGTGTGTGTGTGTGTATACCTCTACCGAGACGTTATTGACATATGATATATTGTAGTAATGTTTTCTCTGGTCAACTAGTCTGTGCTTTTGCATGCATTCATAAGGTGTGTTGAATGGCAATTTGCAATTTTACAATTCAACCACTAATTGTGTGTGTGTGTGCGTGTGTGTGTTCATTCATTTCACATCAGGAGTTCAAAAATCAGCTGAAACACTGATGTGTGGGAAAAGTAATAATTTTTGCTTTCCGTTACAGGCAGCACAGGTGTGCTGTGGGAACTGTCAAAAAGCAGGTGCGAACTCATTATCAGCACCGAGGGCTTGGACAAGTGCAGACCTGCTTCTACCTGAAACTGCTTACTTTCCAAACAATGATTCTCAGGATCGGCTCATATGAAGTTTTTCCTCATAGATTTTTCCTCACATTTCGACTTAGCGCAGTTTCAACAATTTAATAGGCAAAGAGTTCCCGCACAACCTCATCTAAACTTGCGTATTTATTTTAATTTTTACTTTTAGGGTTGTAGCACATATGTTTGCATTGTAATGAGTGAAATAGGATTTGATCCCTTCGCAAAACTAGACTAAGTACTTGCTAGTAAAGCCCTTGTTGGTAATCACAGAGGTTTCTTGCAGTTGGCCACCAGATTTGCGCACACACCAGGAGAAATTTTGTCCCACTCCTTTAAGCAAATCCTCTCAGAATCGTAAAGGTTTCAATATTGACATTTGGCAACTTGAACCTTCAACTCCCTCCACAAATTTTCTATAGGATTAATGTCTGGAAACTGCTTTGTTGCCTTGGCTGTGTGTTGAGTCATTGTCACGCTGGAATACTCATCCACGCACCATTTTTAATGCCCTGACTGGAGAGGAGGGTTTTCACCCAAGGTTTGACTGTACATGTCCTCGCCATTGGTGTTTTTATTTGAAGTGTGTCCTGTCCCCTAGGGCTTTAAAGCAAAATGTTTCCACCCCTGTGTTTGATGGTTTGGGTG
This sequence comes from Sisor rabdophorus, assembly GCA_026260075.1. NCBI lineage: Eukaryota > Metazoa > Chordata > Actinopteri > Siluriformes > Sisoridae > Sisor > Sisor rabdophorus. The sequence continues at coordinate 21,267 of JAOTQW010079316.1, forward strand.
TTG
>JAOTQW010079428.1:0-12059 GCA_026260075.1 Sisor rabdophorus
GATTCGAACCCAGGACCTTCTTGTTGTGAGGCGACGGCGCTAACCACTGCGCCACCATATATATATATATATATTATACATACAGTTATATATATATAACTGATGACTTATTCAGTAATTTAATTTCAACTTAATACCATGTTGCTTTAGATATACCAGCCCTTATGGTTTTACTGCAGTTTAGTCAGTGGTCAGGTTGTCCAGTCCATCACATGGCCACACACTTATATGGGCAATTTTGAATTACCAATCAACCTAATATACATTTTTAGGGTTTTTATGTTTTGGGGTTTTTTTGGATTGTGGGAGGAAACCCGATGTACACCCCGAGTACCCAGAGTAAACCCACACAGAAAGTTACTAGTAGTGCAGTAAATCACAATTTATCCATGGTAGAGCTCATATTGCTACTTTTTCATTTAAATATTGCAGAGTAGATGGTAGTAGATGATTCTACTACCAGATATTGGTTTCTTTTTAAATAGACGGAGCAGTTGTGTTCATATGAATGGGGCAGGTTAACAATGGGTAATGGAGGAGCAGAAAAAAATTAAAAGCCTCCCCCATCATTCAAACCGCATGTAAGGAAACATTTTGACTTCTTGGTTTAAAGCGGTAAGCACATCTATCAGGATGTTATCACTAAGTGGGAGATGCAAAGTCCGGTGCTACACCCCCCTATGAGTTTGGTTGCCAGAAACCAAGTGGCAAAGGCTTAACTGGCAAATTTGTGAAAGGCTGGGAAACAAATTGTATTCTGTTTTTTTTTGATCCACTCTGTTGCTGCGTATGCAACTCAAAGTTTTTAACAGCTTTGTTACAGACAAAACCATATTCTTCAGGGAGAAACTGTTTTGAAGTTCTTAACACCACAGTTTTTGCTGCTTGCAAATTGTGGTTTAAAGACTTAAAAGGCTTTTGGCCGCATTTCAGCGCAAAAAAGATTCTGAAAGTGTAAGCACAGAAAAAACATAGGTCAGAAAAATACAGATCATATTTATTTCAAATTAATATGAAGTTGCAATTTTTTCTAGCACGATTTACACTTACGAAAGTGTTTACTTGAGCTCATAACTCGATTATATGTATTATATGATATATACAGTACTATACTGTATGTACTGTGGGTTTATAGGCCACAAAAATAACAATAATTCAGAGTAACACAACCCTTCCCTATTAATCAGTTAAATGAAAGTTTTTTTCTGTAATCAAAAGGAAAAGTGGTTTGACTCGAGGTAAGAAGAGTAAATATAAACTTTACTATATATACTACTAATATAAACATTTTAAATCATATTTTTTACTAGCAAAGCTGTAAATATCATGGCTTAGAGTTGCAGTATCCTAAACATGAACCAATGTAGTACTGTGGTTTTTTTTTGGCAACACAATGTAACATTTGTTCTGTTTTTTTAGTTGGCAAAGAAATATCATCCAGATACAAACAAAGATGACCCACAAGCAAAAGAAAAATTTGCCCAGCTTGCTGAAGCCTATGAGGTATCACTTAGTGTATAAAGGTGCAGCTCTAGGAACACACAGACATTTACCTGATCACCTGGGCCTGCTCTTGTTTTAGGTGCTTGGTGATGAGATGAAGAGGAAGCAGTATGACGTGTATAGTTCAGCTGGATTTGAGGCGAATGGTGCCAGAGCTGGGACGGGTAAGCAGCAGTACTGGAGCAGCGGCACCAGAATAGACCCGGAAGAACTCTTCCGCAAAATATTTGGGGAATTTTCTGGAGCTCGGGGGTTTGGGGACTTCAACACTGTCTTTGATCAGCCAAAGGAGGTAAGTGAGTTTAAACACTAACAAACAGGAGGCTTCACATTTTCACAAGTTGGCCACTTCACATACAGAAATGCGATGTGATCACTGTAACATAGTTGGTAATTAATTTTTTTACAACTATACTGTGCTATACTATCACATGCTTCACAAATAGGCAAAATGATAAAATGACAAGAGTCTATAAAAATAAAGTGTACCTGGTTACATGTATACTGAATGAGATTAATTAAATCTCACTACATTAACATTGGCAACATTATTCATCCATCTATTCATTTTCTATTTCCGCTTATTCCCTAACTCGGGGTAACAGGGGTCTGCTACAGCGCGCACAGAGTCACCATTCCATCGCAGGGCCACACATAGACAAACATCCACACACACACTCCCGCTCACTTTAGAATTAATTTAAAATCACCAATTAACCTAATGTTTTTGGACTGTGGGAGGAAACAGGAGAACAAGAAGTAAACCCACACAAGCGCAGAGAGAACATGCAAACTGTATAGAAAGACCCCTTGCCTAGGAAATTGAAAATGGAATCTTCTTGCTGTGAGACGACCTTGCTAACCCCTATGCCACTGTGCCACCCCAATTTGTTTAATTCTTTTTAGGGAGACTGTATTTGGTTCTGTTTTGCAGTAGTTTCAGATTCTGTTGCATCTGTTTTTTGGGGGGTTGTTTTCAGTATGTGATGGAGTTGACATTTGCACAAGCTGCCAAAGGTGTAAATAGGGAACTCACAGTAAACATTGAGGCCACCTGTCAGCGCTGTGATGGCAAAGGTTCTGAGCCAGGTTCTAAGATCCAGCACTGCCACCACTGTAATGGTACAGGAATGGTAAGATATACTGACCATTTAACATCATAAGGTACTAATTTAAAGCTTACCTGATGCACCTCTGTGTTTTCATAGGAGACGGTGAATAATGGGCCATTTGTGATGCGCTCTACCTGTCGGCGGTGTGGCGGCCGTGGCTCAGTGATCACCTCCCCATGTATAGCGTGTAAAGGAACAGGTCAAAGTAAGCAGAGACGCACCATTGTGGTTCCTGTTCCTGCCGGTAAGCCAGAAATCTTAACGTACATGTATAGTGTTGCAGCAACGCTAACATGAAATTCTGTTTGTATTAACATGGCTGCTGATTGATGATCACATGCTTGATCCACACTAATGTATTTGCATAAAATAAAATAGATAACAGAAAACAGTCAAAGAAACTTCTGCCTGTTTGAATAGTGCTAGAGCTAGGAACATTATGGTGATCAACATACGTCCGTGATAGAATCTGTATTTCAAGCAATGTGTAGATGCAAATCCTTGTCTTGATTAATGTTGTAAAATTGTGTTTCTAATAGTGTTTTTAGATCCACATTTTTTGTGATTGTAAGGCTGTATGTGTTAAGCACAGAAATAAATTGGTGATGCTTTAACTAGATTGTGAAATTAAAAACCAAAAATTAAAGCAAATTTTGTAAATGTTGGTTTATGCAGAATACGTACATTTTTGTTTTAGGCCAGGGATCTTATTAAAGACATTTCTGTTGGATGTAAAATTGTGGTTTAGAGTTCTTGTGATTTGTTTTTCTAGGTATTGAAGATGGGCAGACAGTACGTATGTCTGTGGGAAATAAAGAGATCTTTGTCACGTTCCGGGTGAGTTGTAATTTGGTGTGCTTTGTTTTATCTCTGTTTTATCTCTTAACAGTTTTTCTCTCAATGCATGATTGCAGAAATTATATTCAAATGAATGTCTGTTAGAATGTATGAGGTTGAGTCTGATGCTGTGCTTTATTGTTCTTTAGGTCCTAAAAAGTTCTGTGTTTAGGCGAGATGGAGCAGATCTCCACTCAGATGTTTATGTTTCTGTAGCTCAGGCCATCCTGGGAGGCACAGTGCGAGCACAAGGACTTTATGAGACCACCAATCTTTCTGTTAGTTCTGTTACACATGCTTTATTTGGGTTTTTTTTTACTCTTGGTGGATTGTTACCCTGTTTGTGTTTCAGATCCCTGCTGGTGTCCAGGCTAATCAAAAAATCTGTCTTTCTGGGAAGGGAATTCCACGAGTCAGTGGTTATGGATATGGAGATCATTATATTCACATCAAGATTAAAATCCCCAAGTACAAAAGTTTCCTTTTAAACTTTACTGTGTATAAGATGTATTCTTATAAAGTGGTGTGTGACTCACTGAAATTACTGTGAACTAGTTCTTAGTGTGTCATTTGGTGAAATCCTTTATTGTGGTGATGTGTAGGATGTTAACTGACAGACAGCGGGCTCTGATTATGAGCTATGCGGAAGATGAAATGGATGTGGAGGGTACTGTTAATGGAGTCACTACAACAACTACAGGTGAACCCCTACAGACACACGCGCACACACAAAATTGAGTGACTGTAAGGCTGGTGTTGACCTCTTCTTCATATTGGTCTGGACTTCCTCAGGTAAAAGATCTACAGGAAACTGAGCCAGTAATGTGAATGATGAGATTCCACCATTTACTAACAAGCTGTTATGTATGATGATAAAACGAACTCTGATCTGATCTGCACTGAAGATGATTTTACTAGTGTTGTATGCAGTGTGATCTCGTCTTTGGAAGGCAGTTAAAGGTGGCCAATAAACGTAAGAAATAAAACAAACACGGAATGCTGTCATGTATAGAAATAATTAATTTTGTATTGCAGCAGCAAACTGCTTCATGACTGCAGACATGAACTGCTGTTCATGATTACATCATGTAAGTGCCCCTATATTCTATAAACTCTGCTGTAGGCCTACATGGCAGTAAGCTCCCTCCGTATGTAAGTGGTTTCTTTTCGAGTTATCCGTTCTTCACATTTCAATTAACATGATGTGTTGCACACACTGTTCCATTTACTGCTGGTCTGAATGCTTTTCAAGTCACTGGCAAAACAAAAAATGTTCTCTAACCTCCTGTAATTGTAGTGTTAATCTGTCCCACTGAAGTAAAATTCCAGTTTAAAGGGCATGTGACAGGGAATAAATCTATCTGTTAAATTATGTTCTGTGTTAACACTATTCATTTTAAGGTTGTTACATATCCATTTACCTACCCAGTTCTTAAACACCTACCAGCTATTCCCAAACCTTTCAAAACCCAAGAATTGGCAAGCACTAAATACTAATTTTTTCTAGTGCTGTTTCTTTCTAATACCATTTGTCCACTCTGTAAAGAAATAAGCTCATTACTGATTAAACAGAGTTAAGAATTTTGTAGCACTTATGATATCGTTTTTCATTTTAAAAATGTAATAATTTTGTAACAGTTATTTTTACAGAACTGAATACTAAAAATGACTATTTAGGGCTAAAAAAGTAAAATGAAAGTGTTTTTAAAATCATTCATTATTTAATTAATTAGGACAATAAGAAATCATAATTTTCAGCTCTGATAAGTTTCACATAAAATATTATGAACAAAAACTTTAAACTTAAATTTAATCATTTGAGATAAATTATGGCAATTAAAATGACAGGGAAAAGGGCCTAATAAAATAATCATTAATTCTCACAAGTCTTATAAAAAGTATTGAATCCTTTAGTCTGCCATTATTTACTGCAGAATGTGAGTGGAACTAATGTTATTGTCACTTAATATTGACTGGTTATTTCCCCATGCCTGGTCCTACTTTGTGTAGATTTAGATGCACAAACAGCTGTTCACTTTTTCTACCTGTGAAACTTTCTTAAAATGAAGCCTAAATTTTAGTCTTTACCAGTGATGCTAAAGGCAAGGTAAAGGTCAGCCGATACTAGCTAAACTGCTAAGAGTGTCAGGAGTCCAGTAAATGTCGACCAGTTAACCAGTGAAATTTTTTTTTTTATATTTTAATGGAATAACTGTATTCTTCAGTCTCACAACTCCAACACAACAAATCAACTCATAACAGGATTCATTTACAGTAGGTTTATGTATGGCTTCAAAAATCATGCTTTAACAAAACCAGTTTTCCATTTATTTCCCAACATTTTCCAACTGAAACCTTTCCCAAATTACAGCTATATTTACAGGTGGTGATTATGTTCATTATATCAAAACTCTCATTTCCCTTGTAAGGCCTGAAATGCTTTCTTCCTCATTAAAACAGCTAAAAGGAAGAATACTAAAAAGAAAGTGCTTTGTCATCAGCAAACATTTTCCTTCTGCAATTTTATAAACAAAGAAATTATATTAGGTACCAAGCAACCACTCCAGCAAGAGCAGCAATCCATGCTGCAAACAGCACCTGACCTGTGGGCGTTCTAAGGAAAGCTGCAGCCATCTGATAAACATATGCCGATCCTCCACTGGCAGCTACAGTAGAAAAGAGCAAGAGACTTTCAGGAACTCATTACAAGAGTCAGTTCTTCATTTCCAAAAGATTTTAAATCCAGTGATTTGATTATACCCATTTTGAACTTACCTATTTTAGCCGCATAGTAAGGACATTTGCTAATGTCACCCTGCATGTGACTGTGGATAGGGTGTGAATCCAGAACATCTTCCTGAATGGACTTTCCCATTACCTCTAGTTCTTTAAAAACCTACAGTGATCACAAAAATACATAAAACAAGGCAGCGAAAAGCAAAGTACGATGCATGCTAGCAACACAATATAGCATTTTACATCTCAGCCTTATTTAAATTGCTCCAACACTGAATGAATTTCCTGCCATTTTCCGTCTGGAACTGCTTTTCTTCATCACCTTCAGGTCAACCACTTTCCAGTGTAATTAAAAGCTTGTTTAAACCTGGAACAGGGCCTTGGATTCAACATTCATTCTCAACATCTCCAACACAAACTGAATTTTGAAAAGCAATGTTCCCACAGATCCCTGAATATATTTCTACCAGACTGTTTTATAAACAAGTTTACTTTTAATTAATTTTAAGTTACTACTAAAAAATGAATCTATATCAAATATTAAAGTTCCTGTTAAAGGATTATAGTGCATTTTCATTCTATGAATCTTTGCAATTTTTTTTATTATGTGCTACAGTTTATAATGTTCCCAATAAACGCACATTTTCTTTTCAACCATATAACAATCATGTTTCTAATAAAGCATTCTTCAATTATAAACGATGTTATTGATAACACCACATTAATCTTACCTATAAATGGTTTATAATGGACAGAGTCTGTTAAAATTATTTCAAATGGTTTTAGAGCTGGGGAAACACCACATTGGAGTGGAGTAAACAAAGGAGTGGAGTAAAAGCATTTCACTACTAACGAGAATTTTTAAATCAATGTTTATTAAAGACTTTTTATTGAGACCCTCAAAAAATCTAATTAACATGTAGAATCTGGGCATCCGATGACCCATTTAACTCTCAACTGCTCTACACTATCTAGATCTGGATGTGTTTGAAGACAAAGTATTTTTATAAAATGGAACATAAAAGTCCTGCATGCAAATTCCCCTATTTGTTTTCATTTGTTTATATTCTTCACATTTTTAAATTAGATTCTCAGTATACTTAGTTCAATCATGGAAGATAGCTAACCAGAGGGGGGACCTAGAGATGAATTCTGGAATGTAAAGATTATTATTTTATTGCTGGATCTTACCTCAATGTTGAACTGAAAAGCCTGCACCGCCTCCTGAACCAGCTTGTGTTTAGTGTTGGCGCCAAGTTCCAGCTCGTTCATTCGGCTGCGGTACAGTTGCTTAAATTCTTTGTTGCTGTGGATGCAGTCAAACTGGTAGAAGAACACTCCTTCACCTGTAGGGGGAAGCTTAAGTGCACGCTGAGCCACTTTCTTCAGCACCTGACCCCCTGAGAGGTCACCCATGTAGCGTGTGTATGCATGTGCCACCAGAAGCACAGGGTCTTCACGACCAATCTTACAAATGCGCTCCACGTATCGCTGAGTAGCAGGAGAGCAGCTGACCTGGCTCCGCCAGTCCTCACCATAAAAGTACTGGAGATCCTGAGCCAAGGCTTCACGCCGATTAAGCTCAGTGGGGAAGTAAAGAGGTGCAAACTGTGGGTGGTCCTTGTTTCTCTCAATCTCTTCTTCCATGGCTGAATAGGTAAAGTAGAGAGCCACAGCTCCCAGCTGCAAGCGGAGAGATATTTTATACACACACAAGTTTAGAAACAAAGATCATTTTATTAAAAAGTAAATTAGTGAGTGTGTAAGAGAGAGAAAGAACGCGAGAGACGGAAACAGAAAAGGGAGCTATAAAGAAAAGACAGACAGACAGTAGTGGACAGGGAGTAACAGTGAGAAAGACAGGGATGAAGAAATAAACTCGGAGACGAAAAAAACAAAAGGACTGACAACGAGATTCATGTTGACATTTCTGTAGCATTAGAGTATAACTTGACTGTTTTCAAACGAACCTCCAAATTCTAACAGTTTAAAAAAATAAATTCAAATATTAAAATGCACTGTTTCACATTATTACGCACAATAGTTCTTTTTTGTTCTGAAACACTGAAAATAGTACTGCATTTGCAGGTTATAATTGCTGAAATTATAAAAAAAGCTCTTTTAAATTAAAAATATCTTAACAGACCAAATTACTTAAATCACTTAATTGGATGATTTCTGCTGGAATTTCTTTGCAGTGTGCCAGAATAGCCTCCCAGAGATGCTGTTTTGTTTTGAATTGCCTCCCACCCTCATAGATCTTTTGCTTAATGATGCTCCAAAGGTTTCCAATAGGGTTAAGATCAGGGGAATGGGGGCCACACCATGAGGTTTTCTTGTTTTATGCCCAAAATAATTTTTGAAATATCCAAAAGTTGTTATAGCTAGGCATTGAATTATTTCTCGCTTTTCAGCGATCTTTCTTCTTTCCCATATTGCTGTAAAATGGTGGTCTGCTTAATAATATGGAACATCCATTCTTAAATAGTTTTCTATTTATATATATATATAGAGAGAGAGAGATTTGTGCTACACAACCTTAAAAAGCTCCTTTCGTAAGCGTCCATTAAGGAAATCTTTGATGAACTGTGTATTCTCTGCCTGCTCATGAACTTCTTTTGTTCCTGCAGCCAGCAGCTCAGAGAGATCTTCAGGTCTGCAAAATGTAGGAAAGTATGGCCTGTTAAGATTACTCAAGTTACTAGTTATTCTGGGAGAGAAATTCTGAAAAAATAGGTGGTTACATAAAATACACAAAGACAAATACAAAGCAAATTTGACATTTAACAGTATGATTAAAGTGCCTATGTTTACAGAATCACAGTCATCATATAACTTACTGCAAGATGTTTTCTCAGGATGAAGCTTAAATTCCTATAAACTTGTTTTGATGCACAAAGACAGCACTTAAATGTACTGAAGTAAATATACTGTGTAAAGGAAAATTATGTGTTCCTGCCCAGCTATGGTACATGGAGCTCAGGGGGTGGACCATTTTACAGGCTGTGCCTCAAACACAAATTCTTCCAGTGCAACATTCACTCAATATAAATCATACAGAGTAGCACTAATAAAAGACTTCAGTCTTTTAGGATCGGGAATATGAAGGAAAGTGCAAATCTTTTAGTGATTTTTTAGACTTGGAGACATATTTTTAATTATATTTAAATTTTTTATTATATTTTTATTATGGTTTAAGCTTATTGTTTTTACATATATGGAAATAACAACACAAACGCTAATATTTGAGATGTAGTGTGAAATTTAACGTTGACCCTTGAAAAAAGTAAGATCAGCAACTATTTCATCTGTAAAAAGTCCTTCAGATTGGATTATGATATATTACATATTGTATTACATACAACACCTGGCATTGTCGTTTTCCCCTTTCACTTTATACACCTGGTCTTCACCGTTCACCTCACTCAATCGATCAGCGGAATCCTCAGTCTTCACTGCAGACATGTTTCAGCCTTCGCCTTTGGTTACCGCTGGCTTTTGACTACCAGTGTTAAAGTAAAGACAGGGAAACCTGTACAAACACAAATGGAGTTTCAATCTGAGAAAAGGAAATATAGCACTATTTTTGGTAGCATTATTATTACTAACTCAACTGATGTGTTTTACTCAATTATTTAACTCTCAATATACAGGTATTTTTCTGCTCACAGTGTATGTTTATGCTTTTAATGATAAAAAAAGATTGATCATTTCCAATAACATTAGTTTATAAAACTTTTAAGAACAAAAGTAAAAAAAAACATTTAAACATTTTTAAAAGATGTAAATGAATAAAATATATAGAATAATGTCAGTTATTAAATCTTGAAAAGTTTGAAAATTTCCATGGCATTTTGTAGCCATAATTTCAGCATAAGTAAACTTCCACTGTTCCACACTGATAAACATATGCTGATCCTCCACTGGCAGCTACAGCAGGAAAGAGCAAGTGAAACCGAGTGAAAAATAGAGCAGTAAATAAGTAAATTCTATAAGAAATGTATCCATTCATTAATCTTTAAACCCGCTTATTCCCTAGCTCGGGTTCATGGAAGTCAGCTGGAGCCTATCCCAGCGCACATAGGGCGAGAGGCAGGGGTGCACCTTGGACAGCTCGCCAGTCCATCACAGAGCCACACATGGACAAATATCCAATCAACCTAATGTACATGTTTTTGGACTGTGGAAGAAACTGCAGTACGCGGAGTCAACCCAAGCGTGTGGAAAACATGCCAACTCTGCACAGAAAGACCCGTGAATCAAACCCACAACCTTCTTGCTGTGAGTTCACTATGCTTTACTATACCATTATACTACACCATGCCTATACCATACCACTGCACTACTATACCATTCTATAAAAATGTTAAATCTAAAACATCTCACAAATCAGCATAAAATTCAGCAAGGCTCCTGAACCCCAAATCCAAGGATCAGGGCTGCAAAAATAAAAAATTTAAAAAAAATTTTTTTTAAATTGTAGTTATTTTTCATTTCTTAGTCTTTCAGATGTTATTTTGAAAAAAGACTCTTTCCGCTCTTGACTCTGGCATACTATTTTATGCACCAGCGACAGAATCTAACCCCTAAAAAGGAAAAGGAGCCAAAAACTACATTCACTGGATAACCTTTTTAGGAGGGAACCAGTAGTTTGGCATGGTCACAGATTGCCAGAAAAGAAAATAGGTGGATTTTTACCTGTAATTTAGGGTTTATAATCGAATGTACACAGACAATTATGGATCAAATTTTAGGTCCCCAAGGAATGAGTTGTTTTGGGAAAATTCAGAAATGCAGAAAGGTTATGGTTAAATTTATGATTAGGGAAAGAAAATACAGTTTGTACAGTATAAAACCTATTACGCCTATATAAACAACCCCACTAGATAGCAAACCAAATGCAAACAGAATGAAAGTAACAAATTATAAAAATATGTTAAAACTAATAAAAAACTAAAACTGACGGTCTACTGATAAATCACATGTTAATCGACTGTTCCAGTGAACAGTAAAATAAACGTAAATAACACAACAAGGTTATGACGGGAAGACAAAAAAAAAGATACTTAGACACATTTATAAATATAAATCTATAGGTTTCTATAAAAGTCAGCAACAACAACAACGAAAACAGCAACAGCGGCGCTGCTATAAATACAGTGTGAGTGTAAAGAAACAGCAACAGCGGCGCTGCTAATAAACACAGTGCGAGTGTAAAGAAACGTTAGGACGCCGCCGTCTCCTTTATAAACTACCGAGCGCTTCAATGCTAGCGCTATTTAATCCTAATACGGTTATTGGACTGAACTACACACCTTCTGATTTTATATGATTCTATTTTAACAAACAAACAGAAACTGATTATTTTTGTAAATCTCTCAGCTAGCGGTCACGCTCAATTCAGCGTACATTACTAACACAGCGACTCACAAGAGTCAACAATAATCTGTATTAAGCACGTCATACACGCCCTGAAATATTATTGCACACATTTAACAGAACACAGCAAAAACAGAAATCAGTGTAAGCACGTCAAATCAGGTAAACACGCTCACCTGCATTCAACCCAGACCTCCAGACACAACGCGGATGTGCTACTATACCACGTGGCTGTCAAAGAGCACAGGAAACCAGTAGCCTGTGAGCCATTGCAGTACGTCAGCATGTTCGTCATATTGGAACGGTCCGGAAATCAAGAATAAAATAAAGTGGATTTCATAGTTCTTTCCTGTATTTAAAATATAATCACAATCTAAGTTGGTATACTTTAATTCAATTAAATTCAGATTTATTTGTAGAGCGCTTTTAACAATAGCCATTGTCTCAAAGCTGCTTTACAGATACATATACAGGGTGAAATGATAGTTGTTT
>JAOTQW010079437.1:0-12059 GCA_026260075.1 Sisor rabdophorus
TCTAAATTGCCCATAGGAGTAAATGTGAGTGTGTGTGGTTGTGTGTGTGTGTGTGGCCCTGCGATGGATTTGCGACCTGTCCAGGGTGTACCCTCCTGCCTCTCGCCCTATGTGCGCTGGTCCCCCGTGACCTCGGATTCGGGAATAAGCGGGTAAAGAAAGTGAATGAATGAATGAATGATTTTATTCTTTCTCTATAATAAATACGATATGTGACTCGGATCATGTGTGACGCAACAAACTAGGTTCACTTAAGATGTTGGACAGCTATAATGCTAGTGCAGTTTCTACAGGCTCTCTGGCTGCCGATGGCAAAATGCATTGTGATATCTATCATTCATTCATTTAAAGAGAGGGGTACGGTTTCTGCCTGTTAAAGTTCAGAGGCTCATAATAATAATTCAAATGCTTACAATAAGATACGAAATCAGAGAAACTGTGGATTTTAAATGCAGTAACATCATTGAATTATGTGAACATTATTGTCCTACATTATACAAATGAAAAAAAGCTACATTGGCACCTTTTGAACAGTTGCTACTTACTGTTCATGGAAGTCCAGCATCGGGGGCTCAAAGTGTATGGGCCTGCTGTTCCCCCTGTGTGAGGATGCACTGTGAAGACAGGAAACAACCACAGCAATCTGATTTAGACACACACACACAACATCAGTGTGTGCAACATAAATCATAAAATCAATAAATCCCAAAATTTATTTATCTTTCAACTGTAAGAATCCCAAACAAATATAAACCAGCCCAATTTGCCCCTAACTTAAAAATGTTTTGATCAAATCTGATGCAACTGGGTTAAATCTATAACAAAAATAATAGCTGGGATTATATTTAAATAATAGAGATTTATATTGATGTTTTTCAAGCTGCTTCCTATTCGTCATACAAGAATGATGCCAGATACCATTGCATAATAATAATAATAATAATAATTACGATAAAAGAACAATCAACAGCCATGATATATCCAACATATACTGTAACAATTATGATGAGAACGATCATTAATCATCAAATTACTTATTTTGCAGTAACGTTACTGATCAGGGCCGTAGTAAATCCAGAGCATGTTTTTGGGAGAGTTACAGGAAAATCATAGTAATTCTAAGTGACCGTTAACTCACGCATACATTCTACATACATCTAATTAAAATAATAAACAAACAAAAACCAGTAAAATCAGGAGCAAATGTATTCACCCCTCTTGACTCAGAGTTTATTAGAGTAGCCCAGAGCCCTGCATTCCTGTTTTATCATTGCTGCATTGAATCAATGTTTCCAGCCTGGTTTGGTGGTTATTAGATTTGGAAAGAACAATAACTTTTCATAAGCTTTACCCAGAGTTTCAACAAAATATTTTTTCAACAAGCCTAATGAGCAGTTATATCGCATCTTAAAAAGTAGGACTATTCTGGGTAGGAATTCTAGGAATCATGTTCTGAAATTACATTTACTATAAATTGCTTTTCCAATCGATAAAGCCTATAGTAAACATTTCTATTTTTTGTGCCAAATAAAAAAACGCAAGACAAATAAGCATGCATGTGTGCAAATAGTCGTACACAACAAGGTTTCTGTTACAATCTGATCCTTCTATTTGTTCAGAAGAACTGTAACTAGCCTTACCAACATTGATGACAAATATTTTACAGCTGTACGATCTTTGTTTTTAGATTTGAAAGTGGAACTATCACAGCAAACAGATGGGATTTTACATCTGGGATAGTTATAGTTGATAAAATTGTTAATACTTCCGACAAAAAGGCTTAACTGTGACAGGGTCAAAACAACCTAAACATATAGACAACAGAGCTGGACAAGTAATCAAAGTTTAGAATCTGTATTTTTTGTCTCAGTTAAACACAAACTTTAGAAAGCACATCAACTTATTCTTTTTGCTTTGAAACACCTGAAAACACTGCTAGTTTTTTTATTTTAACCATTTTGTATAGGAAAAACATCACTTATCCTTTAGCGCAGTGGGCTGCATTTGTTACCGGGCTACTGTTACTGGAAAAAAATTATTTATTTCATTTTTCTGTTTTGTTTTGTTTTATATAATTTTATACACACACACACACATTCGTGTGAAAAAGTGTTGCCCCCCCTTCTTATTTCTAACCTTTTTGGATGTTTGTCACACTTTAATGTTTCAGATCATCAAGCAAATTTAAACATTAGTCAAAGATAAACATAAGTAAACACAAAACACAGTTTTTAAATAAAGGTATTTATTATTAAGGGAAAACTAAATCTACATGGCCCTGTGTGAGAAAGTGTTTGCCCCCCTGTTAAACCATAACTTTGGTTTATCACACCTAGGTTCAATTTCTCTAGCCACACTCAGGCCTGATTACTGCCACACCTGTTTGCAATCAAGTAATCACTTAAATAGGACCTGCCTGACAACGTGAAGTAGACAAAAAAAAAACTCAAAATCTAGACATCATTTCAAGATTCAAGAAAATTCAGAAACAAATGAGAAAGAAAGTAATTGAGATCTATTAGTCTGGAAAAGGTTATAAAGTTCTAAAACTTTGGTACTCCCGCGAACCACAGTGAGCCATTATCCACAAATGGCAAAAACATGGAACAGTGGAGAACGTTACTAGGAGTGGCTGGCCGACCAAAATTACCCCAAGAGCATAGCAATGACTTATCCAAATGGTCACAAAAGACACCACAACAAAATCCAAAGAATTGCAGGCCTCACTTGGCTTAGTTAAGGTCAATGTTCATGACTCCACCATAAGAAATAGACTGGGCAGTTCCAAGACTGTTGCTGAGAAAAAAACAAAGGCTTGTCTCAGTTTTAGCACAAAACATCTTGGCTATCCCCAATACTTTTTGGAAGGTGTGTGTCACATTACATCTGGTGTAAAAGTAATGTGATAAATAGAACCATGCATTCTGCTGTCTACCAAAAAATCCTGAAGGAGAATATCCAGCCATCTGTTCGTGACCTCAAGCTGAAGCAAACTTGGGTTGTGCAGCAGGACAATGATCCAAAACACACCAGCAAGTCCACCTTTGAATGGCTGAAGAAAAACAAAGACTGAGGACTGGCCTAGTCAAAGTCCAGACCTAAATCCTATTGAGATGCTGTGGTATGACCTTAAAAAATGCGGTTCATGCTCGAAAACCATCCAATGTGGATGAATTACAACAATTCTGCAAAGATGAGTGGACCAAATTTTCTTTACAACGTTGTAACAGGCAAGTTATTGCAAACGCTTGATTGCAGTACACACAGGGCCATGTAGTTTTGGATTTAGTTTTCCCTTAATAATAATTCAATTCATTTAAGTGAACTGTGTTTACTCATGTTATCTGTGATTAATATTTTAATTTGTTTGATGATCTGAAACATTAAAGTGTGACAAACATGCAAAAAAGATTGGAAATCAGGAAGGGTGATTATACACATTAATTATATATATATATGTGTGTGTGTGTGTGTGTGTTTATGTTTATTATATATATATATGTATGTGTATAAATGTTTATTGTTTATTATTATTATATATACTAAATACCATAGTTTTTATCCCAGTTGTATCCCTTTATTTTGTTGTGTTTATCTGCCACCTTGAAGGCTGGTCAATAAAAATATTGTCTGAAATTTAACGGGTCTGTGGCACAATAAAGGTAGGGGAACGCTGCTTAAGTGCACTTTTATTGTTACCCATCTTTGTCACTAATAGAGGAAAAGTGTGGTTTATTTTACAGATAACATTTGGTTATGGGAAAAAATGCACAATTTCCAGGAACATTCCAGGAATTACAGTTGATACCCAACAATCACATTCACCTCATTATGTCTATTTATTTACACCAAATTATACCATTAGAACTGGTAAACCTTAGTAATAAAATGAGAATGTAATGTAGACTTTACTAAGAAGTTTCATATCTATGAAAACAAAAATATTTTATCACCATTTCTGCAGTCAGTCTACAGAAAAAAAGTTAAATATTTAGAGATCCTTAGACATGCTGTGTACTGAGTTAATCTATTTACTGAAACAATGCTTGAAAAAGAGCTGATAGGAAATCATGCTACTCTAAACGCATACACTTACATCAGTCTGTGTAGTAACAAAGCATAAGCACTTAAGAGTTATAGACTGCAATAAACTGTCTATTATCAGAGGACACAAAGTTCAGCATGGAATGAAAATGCATCCAAAGTTAATAATCAAACTAATAATTAGGAGGTATGTTATTTCTCTGATAATCAAAATTTAATCTGATAACTAGATCCGATAAAAGTTACACTTGCTGGTAAAATCAAAGCAATCTGTATGATTTTTCCAAGATTCATCCGCTTTTTGAATGCAAGTGGCTACAGTCAGTGTTAACAGATCAGACAGGTTCTAGCTCAGTGGTACAGAACTCGAGGCAAATAAATGCATTGGGCTGGTTGATAACATTTTGTGTTGCTTCTCAATACCACTGGCGAGTGTTACATTGTTAACAAAAAGTTTTACTTATTCCGAAATCAAAAGGTAATCAAAATTAACAATAAAGGTTTTTTGTGCACAAAAATAAGATAATTCAATAAGTCAGAACTGATGTTTGCAAATGAAAGTTCGACCACAGCTGCAAAAATATGATCTTCCTGGATGCACATTTTGCAGATTATAAAAAGATTATTAAAAAATATGCACATTAAAGGGTTATAAGAAAGATTATTCAATTAGATTTAATTCAACTAACCGAAAGTGCTTTTTCATATAGTGCATAACTACAACCTACAAGCAGAGAATTAGGCTCTTGTATTTCTAGAGAATATATCTTAACGCAAGATTAGGGTTATGTGAAGTGGTTTCTCAAGCATTTTAACTATTCGAAATAATCACATTACGTAACACTTGCAGTATGTAAACAAGAGAAATGTTTTCTTGGTTTCACGTCCAGACTGCCACACATGCTCAAGAGAAGAAAACCACAGTGTGCGCGCACACGTGCAAGTACACACGCCCTTTACCAGAGAGGTGTGGTAGATGCAAACATGTACAGTAGGGCAGGTCAGCCAGAGCCCTGAGCTGGAGCGCTCCGATTGGTCGTGTGAATGAATAGGGTGTAAAAAATCTGAAAGCTGTTCTACTGGATAGAGTAACACAAAATGAATCACAGAGCTGCTATCTTTGACAATGTAATTAAAGTTGTACAATATTAAACTGCAATTTGCAGAAATGTTATTTTATGTTTTAAATGCTCTTGCAATCTATATTGTACTTTAAGTAATAAGATGTAGATGAACTTAACTGGCCTGCACAAAATCCTGACCCCAACCCAAAAGAACACCTTTGGGATTATTTAAAGCGGAGACAGAGAGCCAGGCATTCTGGTCCTCACAAATGTGCTTTATACCATACCATAATAAACCCTATGGATTAGGAATGGGATGTCACTAAATTTATACGCGAGTCAAGGCAGGTAAGCGAATGCTTATTGGTACATAGTGTATCTATATGTCTGCTGGTCTGTCTATCACACAATGTCACACAAACTGAACTCTACAAGCAGTAAAAAAAGAATAATTCATCAGTGACTCATCAACATGTTAATGGTGCAATTATCATACATTTTTAAATAATAAGATCATAATAGTAACAATTACACAACTTCTCTTAAACACAGTTAATCGTGGGGCTGCATTAAAAAAAATAACACAAATATATATCACACTATATATCGCAATGGTGAAAAATTTCACTAGATGACTCCAATATCTGTATTTTCTATCTAAACAGTCAAATATAATTTCAACGTAACACTGAACATCCTGTAATGTGACTTCTGCAGATGCACATATTGCTGAAATGATATATTGTGCAGCCCTAGTTAATAACACTACTTGATAACTAAGATGAAAATCTGGATAGGTCACATACCAAAAAAAGAAAATTATTTTAATTGTCCACATCAAACCACCTCTGGGTATTGTTGGATAGCTAATGCACAAATACAATTGCACAACGCAGCCAGGACATGACATGAGTCATAATTGGTGATGAGCTTTTAATATAATGAGGCCTACAAATGTGTCTAATGGCATGTGAATGCTATTTAACTGCTAGCACCTTCCCCACCCTCAAAAAGAGATTTAAAAAATATATATACAAAAAATTAAATGCACACATCTTACCTTTTTTGATGATATGAGCTAAGGTCTATATCAGACTCTGCCTATAAAAAAATAAGCATAACAGAATGTCAGGTTTCCCAAACCACAGTAAAACAAACATTTAAGCACAAAAGTTACAGCGCAAAGTTTAGCAATAATTTTACCCGTCTAAACAGGAATAAGGAGATGTGAAAGTGTAATAGAGTAACAGTTCCTCACATGTTTTCCCATTATATGTGAACACTAACCAAATGATTAATAAGGAGAATTTTAAGTGTGGTGGACAAATAAAAGTTATTTATGCCAGCTAATACAAATAACAGCGAACAGTTAGATATTTCGGTTCATTAGTTCATCATCATAATGCTCAGCTTGGAAAAGAAAAGCTTTCCCTCGCTCGTACCACAGTGATTAAACTGGACACTGTGGTCGATATGTTTTGACATGTAATACATCAGGATGCCCTTACTAAAAAACAGTGCAGAGCTTGCATGTTCTCTCCGCTCTTGCGTGGGTTTCCTCCCACAGTCAAAAAAACATGCATTAGGTTGATTCGCGATAGACTGGCAATGGGCTGTGCCATGGGATAGGCTCCAGAAAAAGAAAAAAGGTTTAAAAACGCTAAAAACATGCAACTATAAATTGATGGAGGTTTATCTTGTATATTCACGCGAAAGTTGAGTGGAGAAAAAAACTGTTAAAATAAACGTGAATAATCAAGACTTACCTGAAGGAAAGCTCCATCCCCAAAATGTAGTACCTCCAGAATTTTGTTTGACTGAATAAAAGCTGTGAAAAGAAAGACTTTTGATGAGATTTCAGCAAATAAACAAAATCAAAAGAGTGTTAAGTGCCTGTTTTATAAAACATTACATTTATAAAATTCTAATCATAAGGCAACAAAAAGATTAGTCTTCAAATCCTGATTATCTGGTACGTTAGATCACAAATCAAAGTGCAATGACCCACAAAAACTGTTGAAAATGTACCATAGATTTTTGTTAGATGTCAAGTGCTAGGTATTGCAACAATGTCAACTAATTCAAGCACTCGCTATTGGGGGTTTTGCACATTTTGAAAAACTACAGGAGTTTTGTCTTTACATGCTAGTGATAACCATCAACGAATCTATATTCTTTGAAACTTTTACTACACAAGGTTACCTGTCTGGTAACAGTCGAACACCTTAACCACTAGGCCACCCCTTCCACAGCACTGAACCTGCATTTACAAATATGGCATATTAACCAAACAAGCAGCTCACTGTTACTTAGTTCACGACTCTTCGGTTCTCAAATTCAACTGCATATCGCTATCCTCCTGCTGCTATTAATAGCAAGATGAGTGGTGTAACTTTAGCATAGCGTAATGTTGGAGAGACGGGTCATGATGAGGCTTCACACTTCTAGCTTAACACTTTTCTTATCTACACATGCATCTGGTCTGCACATGGAATTGTAGGACCAGCTGTTGTAATCACATCATCAACATCATCATCATCATCATCACAATTTATCTCAAGCACCAAAATTAACTTCTAAACAAAATCTTCCTTTTTTAAATTTATTTTCTGTTAATTTTCAAAGTAATCATACAATGTAACGGAAACTCCTTGAACATTTTAGAATAATCACAGAATGATATATGGAATTGTTACACTAACACCAAACAACTTACAGTAAATTGTTTAAGCTGTATATTTGAACCTGCTTCACAAAAAGGAACGGTGTCTAAGATTTATTTACTAAAATGATAAGGCACAGATATATAGATTAAAAACACAAACTGACAAAAATGATTTAAATGAAATATTTCCAGTATAGATTTTTTTCTTCACACAGCCTGATCTCTTACTTGACTGTCTTATAATTTTTTTAAGGCTGTATCTAAAAAGGCAATAGATTCAAAGGATTTACATCGTTTTCTATAATATACAGAAGTAGCCAACATTTAAAATGAGTACGATCCTTTTATTTCGCGTTTCTTTATTTAGATAGAAACAGTATATGCAGTCCTGTGAAAAAGGAAAATAATTTTGATTTCATTACTTTAACCTGGTAGGATTTAACTCATGTACAAACATTACTTTTTATTTAACATATTACATTGATTATGATTATTGAAATGAATTTTTTATTTGTTATTTACTTTGCACTTACAAGTTCATTTTTTTTGCTACGCCTGTTCCATAGTTGACTCAGCACTGTCTAGACCAGCAAAAGTCACATAACTTTTCACAAAGGATTAAAAAAAAAAAAAGATGGTAAAATTTACCAAAATGGTAAAATGATGTTAGCAAGTTGTTCGAAATTTTGCTTTTAATTACTTCTCAATAAATTTGTTCAGTAATAACACCAAGTCATGAAAATACAAGCTTCTGCTGCTAATACTGTTATGGGTTTATGGTAAACAATGAATACCGACATTGTACAAACCAAAAACCTGCTAGCAAATATGCTAAAACAGTCATTTAAATAGTAATGATAGCTACATATTCACCACCACATGGTCACATAGCCCTTATAATAACTTCAAATGAAGGAACTGCCTGAAAATTAAAGGCAGGGGTAAATGCTGGACAGGTTGCCAATCCATCGCAGGGCCGGCCACACACACACACAACCACACACACTCCTATGGGCAATGGGAGGAAACCAGAGTACCCTGAGCAAACATGCAAACTCCAGGCAGAAAGACTCTGTGCCCGGGATTTGACCCAGGAGGTTCTTGTTGCTTCCCTCTTAGACCAAGATTGCCACCTTTTATCTTCAGTATGGCATTAGTAATAATGTTAGAGGAAGATCAAGAAAGTCTAAATCTATCTCCTACATGTATCACATTTAATGTGGGAAAATCAAGAGACTAGCAAGACTAGCAAGGAAAAAAATCTTTCCAACACACTATGACAAGGATCAAAAAAAAAGGAACTATGTGCTGTAAAATACACTAAAGAAACAAAAGATGTCTTTTTAAAACTGTCCTGTGGTTATGTACCCATTTTTAATTGCTTTCCCTGCTTCCTAATACCCTGGTAAGATCGCAGACAGATCACCACAAATTAAAAAAAAAACAAAAACTGAAATATTGGGGGGAAAAAAAGGTTAGACTTAAGATTTATGTATGCAACATTTGCATGTTAATAAATAAATAAATAAATAAATACGACCTTACATTGTGTCAATAACATACAGTATGTATAGACCTTTAGATATCAAAACAGAATTAAAACTCTGATTATACTGTTAAAGTTAATTCAATTCTTAGTTTCTTACACAAATAACAATGTATACATTTATTTTGGCAATTTCTTTGGTGCAATTACACTGGTCACATTTTAAATCAAATAAAAGCATTTAGTTTAGAATTAATCTACGTGTTTGTAAACACATCTGTGTTTGTAAACAGGCTGGAAAACCGCCCAGGGCAAGTGGTAGCTCATTGTTTGATGGGTTTTGACGACTAATTAGACAGGTGAGAGTTAAACTCCCTGGACTATCATGTTGCCACTGCTGAGCTTTAAGCAAAGCGTTTAATCCTTAACTTTTTAGGTGTAAAAATAAAAATATAAGAATATTATTGACATTACATGTCCCTGATTAGCCAACTGTTATAATCAGTAGTTAAACCAAATCACACCTGTGCCCTAAATAGCATTGTACAGTCCAGTTACTACAGTCCAATCCTATAAACTGTCCTAAAAGGCTTCTGCCCTGCAGAGTTCATGTTACATCATGATTTACATTTATACTTACAGCATTTGTCAGACACCCTTATCCAGAGCGACTTACAAAACATCTGTTTTATACACTTTGTACAAGTGGGGTTAGGGGGCCTTCTCCAGCAAAAGCAACTTTAGTGGTGCTGTGCAAAAAAATCAACATTTGTACATTGTTTAAAGTTTGTTACTGTGTAAAGGTAAAAAAAAATGTGTAAAGTATATAACTGCAAGATATAACATCTAATGTTTAATGTGAAATGAAAATCTATTACTTTAGCTTTAGTCTTCTAAGCCATAGGACAGGAAGTCAGAGGGAAGCGGAGGTGTACAAAAAAAAAAAGAAAAACACTGAAAATCTCACACTGGAACTCATCTTATGGGTTTGGGATTTGACAACCCTCATAGAATTTGCATTCATCTTTAACAAAAATCAATTGTATTTAATTTATATACAATGAAGACTTCGCAGTGTTTTTTTTATATTTTATTATTTAATTTCTCTATCTAAATCTCCAGAAAAACAAAAAGCACTATTTAATTTCCACCTTTGATCTGATGTATTTATCTATGATTATAATTGGTGCATTATATCACACATTCACAAATTCTTTAAAATTCAAGCCATCTGGTGAATTTCTTTCACATCACTTCAGGTTTTTTTCCAAATATCGTGCAGCTCTGGGAGACGCCCTTATCCAGTTTACATGAAAAACACACTCTGCACTACATAAAATTACAGCGCTTGGTGAATAGGAAACCATATGGAGGACGGCAGTTTAACTGGGGTCATTTATTTTTTTCTTTGCAACAATTAAATTATCACCCGTCACATTTTTGGAACAATTGTTTGCAGCCTGATATTTAAACGAGGAATCACAGAATCCTCTCACTAAGGCCCTCAACCGTGATTAATCTCTGTAGCCCTTCTACCAAAAGCAAGACAGACTATACCCTAATTTAGGCTGAATCTTTGTTTCACTCAGTGTTAGTCAGATTCAGATTAAGCACCGGCTGCACAGCTACCTGGAGCAGGACAAAGCGCTTACTGAAGATGAACGTATAATATAGAGACTACAGTCTATACGGCGTAAGCAGCCGGAACTGTGAGGTTTCACTTTGCAGACATATCTGGTAAACCATTTTATTAGTACATTTTACTTATTTTCAAGTTGTTAACATGTAAAGCTTGTCATCTATTTAACATTCACTGCAAACAGAGGAATGTTCTTGTTAAATTCAAACACCTCAGCACCAGCTTTTGTCTTCTGCAACTTTGTGTCAGAGTTTTGCTGGCAATAAAGCAATTCGATCAGCGGCTTATCACATTCTTTCTCTGATATCCACCTGAAATCCATTTCTATTGCTTACAAAATGCAGCCATAAGAGCGGTCAGCTCTAAACATGTCAGTAACATGAAACGTAAACAAATGTAAAGATTAAAAGAGAAAGAGAATACACTGGGCGACTCGAAAGAGCAGACCAATAGCAATCTATATATAAATGTGTGTTTTTAATCCAGTTAAATTGCTAGGTTTGATGTGCAAATCTGTTGCTTTCTAATACAGAGGATTAGATGAGTCTCGTCAAGCCCTAAGACAGGAAGTCAGAGGGAAGCACTTAAAAAAAAACACCAACACAATACACTGATTGGAATAAAAAAGTAAACTAAAGCTCGGTTTACACTTGGTTTACACTTTTTTAAGTCATCTTTTACTTTTGCTTGTCACACTGGGCGCACACAGGAAGACTAGTGCAGAATCCATGACGAATTCATTAACCTGGTTTTCCTGCTAATACATGTCATGTCATTATACATGTCATACCACCAAAAATGTTTCCTGATGTTCTGACTTGATGTTCTGACTCATTTCGACCATTTCCCTGAGACAGTTTAAAGTCGTCGCACTTAGCACGTTATCGGGTTTGAATCTCCTTCTTTGTTTGATGGTTGTTTAAGTTACACTGCAGGAAAGGGTCTAAAAACCTCTAGAATCTCCAGATTTTCATTGAAAAGGAAAACTCATAATAAATAGGCTGCAGCGTATTATAAGAATCCTTTAGGATTTCAACATTTGTCTCAGAAAACAAAATTGCACACACACACACACACACACACACACACACAACCATGCGCAGTCACATTCACTCCTATGGGCAATTTAGCGTCACTGATCAACCTAATGCACATGTTTTT
>JAOTQW010079483.1:0-12054 GCA_026260075.1 Sisor rabdophorus
TGTCGGTTTGACTAAATAAAAACCATGGTCTGGTTTATGAGAGTAAAACAGTTGTGTTTTACTCAACTTGACTCAGCACTTTTTAGCTTGAAGTATTAATTCATTTTGCTGAGTTCTAATTTTGTCTTTGCATTTTTTTAATCAGATGCCACCAACCCCATGCAAATAATGTTCAGCGTACTGCGTGGCTCTCGGCCGGACACTGGACTGGATAACCTGCCGTCTGACATCCCTGGCAGAGAGACACTTATCAACCTCATGATTTGCGGCTGGACTGCCAATCCTGACGAGCGTCCTTCTTTTCTTAGTAAGTATCAGTATTGCTACATTTTAAGTCTTGTTGCCTAATCCTATGAAAATTAGATTTGTTCACCAAACCTGTTATACTGGTATACATCTGTAGTTACATTTGGGTTTTTTTTCCTGGAATGTCCGTAAAAGTAACAAGTTCCTACTTGCATTATAACAGTTGCAAGTGTCTCTAAGGTTACATAGGTAACTTCAGTTCCCTGAGGGAACGAGGCACTGCTTCAAAACGCTATGGGAATTCTCCCATAGTGTTTCGTTAGAGCCTGGGTTTCTGAAAGGGGAACCTGTTGTTCTCTGTTTGTTTCCCTCTTTTTTTGTTAACAAGCAACCACCAAACAGAACAATGTTGATCTGCCTGTTCCAAAGCACAAATCCTGGAGACTCCTTTTATGAACTGTACAATAAACCTCTTCTTACAGTAAACCGGGCTAGACTGTATCTTTAAATCTGTGCCTCATTTTATTGTAATTTTTTTTTCCTTCTGGCACAAATCTCCACACCAATTAGATTTGAGATAAAGTATAGGGCTAAGGTTTATGTTAAGGTCCATATAAAATACTGACTCTTATTTAGGGATTCTGTATTTTGGCAGTTAGTAAAATTGAATTGTTTAATTGTTTTGTTAGCATTAAATATGCAGAATAATGCAATGTGGTTAACATTAGGTTATTTAGCATACATACACGTTTGACCATGACCGTTCTATATTTAAAAAAATAAATTTTGCTTCCTCTGTGAAAGACAGAATAATATCAAAAACATCCTGTTGGTGGGTCTCTATTAAAAGGATTTAGAGAGACATGGTTAAAGGGTCTCTGTTAAGAGGAGTGCTCCTAGTCTCAGCTCATCACAAGGCAATCAGTCAAATAGATTCCAAACTTTCCACCATGACCAATACTGAAGAGCTGTCCATGGATGTCAGAGACATGATTGTAGACCCACAGAAGGCTGAAATGGGTGATGCAACCATCGCCAAGCAGCATGCTGAGAAGGTGACAGCAATTTGTGAAATTATTTGCCAAGACAAAGAAACACAAAATAACTCATAAAAAAGCACACTTAAGAGCCTGGAGTCGCCTAGTTGGACCTTAATTCCATAGAAAATCTGTGGGGTTCCTGTTGCCTTGATACCACAATTACTTGAAGAAAATCTAAAAAAAAAAAATTTCTGAAGGGGACAACTTTTTAACTTTTTAAAATTATTTATATATTTTCTTCAATTATAGACTTCTCCAAATCCTCTTACACCAAAAATCCACTTTTTAGTGTTAGTCAATTTTTTTTGTTCATTTTCCTGCTGTTTGTTGGTTCCTCTTTTTTTTTCCCATTTGATTTATGGCTTAATGCACACAACGACCAGTGTACTTCCTGTCTGTCCTGCAGTGAGCAAATTAATGATTTAGTTCTGTGTTAATGGCTCATTTTATATTCACCTGCTAACCAGATGGTAACATATATCTGTAGATTGAAAAAAATGAGCAAACTACAGAAATATAGCTTTTAAAAATTATTTTAATTAAATTTACAATAGATAAGATATTTTAAAAATAAATTAAACCAGAACAGCATTGTGCCACCATTATGTTGTGTGTGTATAATGTTGATTTAATAAAATCTAATTATTATTACTTTTTTGCCTGTTAGACTGTCTCATCGAACTGGAGCCCTTGTTGCGTCAGTTTAATGAAATCGATGTTCTGGAGGCAGTGCTGGTGGTGAAAAGGTCAAAAGTGAGTGTAAGTCTGTATAATTTGTCTGTTTTCAAACTAATTTGGCAAAAAATGTGCAAAAAATTGCTTGCCTACTAGCTAGTCATTGCTAACATAACCCCTTTGTTTTTCTGTACTTCATAGTTTATGCTGCCTCTAAGCAGCATTTCAACAACAACAACAAATACAAAAAGAACGGATAAGAGCCTGAAAGAACAAAATACTCCCTGGCCAGTCAGTGTCTCCGTTACAATTTATACCTCTTAACTTTTCTCAACTGATTTTTTTATGATTTGGTTATTCTTCAAGAAATCTTGTTTTCGACATACCCGTAATAGTATTAACCATCGGAGTGACATTTTATGACAGGATACCAGCTCTACATCAGGATCAGGATCATGCTCTTCCCAGGACACCGATGTCTCCCAACCAGGCTATCTTACCATTTCTAATCAAGGTAATCTTTACTGCTTTTTATGCTTGAGTTGTTAGTATATATTTAAAAATGTAATAATGAGGATGCTTAACTTGGAAACTAAAAAAAACATTTGTTGGCTAGTAATGGAAGGAACATTCCAAATATTCACATTTCATATCCCAGCTAATGAAATTCTGAGGTCAATGTTTCAGGGTACAGAGAGGGCCCAACAGTGGCAGCTTAACCCTGCTGAGGCTTAAACTCCTCAGAGCATTACCTATTTGAGCAAACACTGCCCAAACTATGTTGCATTTACTTCTCTAGATGCCCTTTTCCAGAGCCATCCAGAAGTGGCGGCACTGAAAATTAAACTCACAACATTTCCATGATCAGTCTAACACCTTAACCACTGAGGTACCGTTTACACTATGCAACTCAAATGGTAAAGGCACTGAGTTGTTGATCATGAGACCAGGAAGACCCAGGTTTAAGCCTTACCACTGCCACTGTTGGCTCCTTGAACAAAACTTTTAAACCTACTTGGGGTGCTGTATGAAAGCTGACCTTACGCTCTGACACCAACCTTCCGAGGTGGTATATGCAAAGAAAAGCATTTCACTATATGTTGTTTGGTGTATGATTGTGTATGTAATAAGTAAAATTGGAATAGGAATTTTTACCTTTTTGGGAAATTTAAAAACTACCATTTGTACAATGTATCCTTCTTTTACTCAGGTGGACCATTGTCATCTGTTGTGTCTATTCCACTGGACAACCCAAAACCTTTAATGGACCATGGCTCCCAGAACAACTTGAATCCTAATTATCAGACGGCCCCGTATGTTGTGGACAACAACATACCGCTGAGACCACACGTACCACAAAGCGAGAGCAACATGCCCATCAACATTCACCAACTTACCCTACGGTCAAATCCGCAAGGTATGTCATTTGCACTACTGTGACTCAACAACAAACATTTCTTTCCTTCTTGTAATGTTTAACTCCTGATAAGAAAATAATTACCCATCACCAGTTTAGGCAAAACAAACGCCTTATCGCTTGGCAGATAAGATGAGCATTTTTGTGTTATTTCTAAAGTCCTTATTTGTAACTGTTGCCTTTTCTTTAACCTTCTCTAGAATTTCCCCTGCTGTTGGACAGCCAAGGCCCAGCAGCTCGATGGATCAGCTTTCGTCGGGAAGAGATTGTGTGCCAAATGACTGAGGCATGTTTGAACCAGAGTCTGGATGCTTTGCTGGCCCGTGACTTGCTGATGCGTGAGGACTATGAGCTGGTGGCCAACCAGCAGACACGCACAGCCAAAGTTCGCAAGCTTCTAGACACATGTGAGCGCCACAACGAGGAATTTTGCCGTGTCGTTGTGCGGAAACTGCAGGACAACAAACAAATGGGTCTGCAGCCATTTCCAGACCTTACCTCCCCAACGCCTCCTCCACCACCATACAATGCTGCTAGTGCTCCGCCGCTATCCACCTTCAGCAATAACATTCGCAACATCTTCTGAGCTTTTTTTTTTTTTTTTTTAACCCTTTCCGCACATGTAGCACTGGCCCACTTGGGTGTTTTCCAGCTGTATCAATCTTTTCTGTTGCTATGGGTGTTCATTTAATCAGTTGATTTCAGTGACATCCCTGCTCATGAAAGCCATTGAGCTGATGGAATGGAACCCGCATAAACTCTACCATTGTGTGTAAAAAAAAAAAAAGTAATAAAAAATAAGACAATAAGAAATAAACTTAGGATCAGCTGGTGATCGCCGGTATTGTTTTCCACATAGCTTGCTGAAAGCCTCTACAACATCTTCCTTTTCACTTACGTTTTATTTTTACGATATGCATCAGTATAAACTTTTATAGAGTTTAGACACCAGCCTGCTTTGTTAAAACAGGATCCATACTGCAGGTCAGAAATTTGTTGTTTGGTTGTAGGTAAATACAGGATTGTATGCCAAAATGTCTTAGATTTATTTCTACTGTTTTACCCATTTTGTGTGCTTTTTGTGTATGGAAAAATCCTAATAATCCTAACCCATAATTTATTCACTAGCCACCAGGAAAGTCAGTGTTCTTGTGTGTTAAAGTATTCCTTGCTATTAAATCCAAAGTAGATAGATTGGACTTTATCTTCTTTCTGGGGCAAGTTAAATCAGATGTCTATGGATGTGTGGATCAGGCTGGATTTCTGTCTTGAGATTGGTTGTAGATTCATACTAACAGTTTGGTCGGGTCTGTCGCTTCCCCCTAACTGTTTGGTTTTTCAGTGAGCAGCAACTAATTTAACATAAATAATTGGCAGTCTATCCTTTTCCAACATGTACAGAAGTCCACAAGAGCAAATTAGACAAAAACAGCCTCTATATCCCAACATTCCAGAGTTATATTTTTCCCGCAATGAAAATTAAAATAGCATGCTTGTTTAAAAGTCTTGCCTCTTTTATATGTTAGTTGATTGTAATTCTAATAATTTAATAATAAATGGTCCAGCACCATCAAATGGTCCAGCTAGTTTTTTCGCTTGTCAGAAGCCAGTGATTTATCCGCCCAATAGTTCAACAGTATCATTACTATCATTACATTACAGCTACCATGCTTACAGAAACTTACTACAACCCACCCGCTGCCACATGATATGTTTATACTACCACTGGATCTCAGTTATTTATTTTCAGACTCATATTGGCTATTTGGGTTGCATCACTGTAGACTGTGTTTATACTAGCATTGCTTGCTATGTGCATCTTCTCTTCTCTTTACTCGTTACTGGATCAGTTGTCTCATTTGACATTTTTTTTAATCTTGTAAAACTGGGTTGCTTCCAAATGGTTATAAGCAACAATTTTTGTTTGCACTACAGATGATGAAGTGGCTAAGATGCTTAGCTTTTATAGCTTTTATAAAAAATTCACACTGGGTTTGGAATCCTTTTTGCATTTGGCTTGCCTGTAGGCACTTTGGTTTATTATTAAAAGAAAGTATTTCATTATTTGCATGCTATTAAGCAATGCAGTAAATAGTGTTCCGTGTATATGACCTATTACAGTTGTTAGTATTTGCAGACTATTGTTTCAATTATTAGGTGCTGTTTATAGATGTAAGGTCAATTTGTTAAAAAAAAAAAAAAACTATACAGTATCATGTCCATATTTTAAAAAACAACATGAATCTGTGCCAAACTGATATTGCCTTAATGATATAGATGTTAGGCCTAAATAAGGAGGAATATTTTTGTCATATCAACATTACTCCTCTTTTTTGTTGAATTTCATAAGTGCCATCTTTTGCATTCTTTCTGTAAAACTTAATGCTGTCCCTAGAAACTGTGTGCACATAACAACAAATGCATAGCCAATGTAGCAATGTAAAGGTGTCAGGAATGCGATCGATGTATGTGCCCTAATTTGATCTTGGAATCTTCCGGAGTCATTCTGTGCTATTAAAATGTGTAGCTCTCTATAAGTATTTGTCTGCTGCCTTTTTTTAGTTCTTCAACCTTAAAATTACCTGCAACGAAATTGATGTCAGATTTTTGTACGTTCTTTCATTATTGCACAGTGAAATTCTATTTGTATAGCTCAGCTGAAAGAAAGTTGGGGTCAGCGGCCTCGAAAAGAGAGGGGTTTGAGGCCCTTGATTGAAAGTTCAACATTAGCGGCTTGGCGGTCTCAAACGTTTGAGTCTATAAGGTTATATCTAAACTAAATTTTTTTAAGACATAAATTTTCTGGTGTATTATGTAAACACTTTTTCCATCGCTGGAGTTTGAATGGGTTTAAGGCAAACACCTTTCTTTTGACAGAAAGTACATACTTTTAGGTTCCAACACTGCATCTGGGTCTCTATCCCTCTCTCTCTCTGTCCATTTGACTCTCCCTATCAAAGCACAGGCATCCAAAAATAAACAGGGGAACTCAAGGCACTGTGTGTCCTGTGTATATAAACACTTCTATCCCACTGCCTGGAGTTGCAACACTGCACCTGCTCATGTGCTCAGACAAGCTTCTGAAAAACTGCATTATTTATCTGCTTGGTTGTACTCAACATACAGTTAATGCGCTTTATCTACTCTATCTGCTGTCGGTCATCAGCAACATTAGAGGTATGGAAGCTATTGTCATTACTTATCATGTTTAGCACACGCTTTAGTCCAAATTTATAGATGACTCCTTGTTGGCTCACTTGTTTTTCTGTTAGACGCTAGGTTTGTGTTTGTTTGCATTGAAACAGGAGGTGTTAAGAGAGTTGAACTGATGCCAGATTCAATGAAATTAAATTCTTCACACATCTTTAGTAAATTATTAGATCTGTTCCCTATTTTATGTAAATGCAATGCAAGTTGAACTAGTTTTTAATTGTATGAATTTGAAACAAAAAATTAATTCATTTCACATTAAATAGGATTAACACTTTTAAGTATGAATTCAATATAAAATCTTGTTTTTCAAAAACAAAACCCTCCATGAAAAAAACAGCTAATAAATGATGTTTTTTCCAGTAAAATATTTTATATCCTCAAACAACTTTTGGATTAAATTATCTACTTTTATCTGTTCTTTTGGGTCAACCATTAAAACTACTGAGAACAGACAAAAGTAATTTATTCTTGACATTTTTCTATTAAATCAGTGGGGGAACCTATAAAGGTTTCTACATTAAAATCTGTAACAAATAGAGTAATTTGGTATCTTGCATCAAAAAAGATAGGAACTAATCTAAGAGGAACCCATCCCTTTACCACAATGGTGGGTCTCTTTCAGGTTCCTTTCTAGGAATGATTCATTTGCCTCACCATTTAAAGGATAACAAACATAAACATACAATTTAGTTTGACCAAACATGTCACCTCTTTTTGTTTAGGATGAAGCAGAAACTTTTGGACATGGGACATACACTGTGCCACTCAAAAAGGTCAAACTCTGATCCGGATCTAAAAGCACCAGCAGGTCCTGATGGCCAGCCAGAGAGAATGGCAATGAAGAGGGAGATCTCTCTGGCCAATGGTGTGTGTCTTATTGTGGGAAACATGATTGGCTCAGGGATTTTCGTCTCACCCAAGGGCGTTCTTCTACACAGCATGTCTTACGGTTTGTCTCTGCTCATCTGGGCACTTGGAGGTTTGTTCTCTGTTTTTGGTGCTTTGTGCTATGCAGAGCTTGGCACCACCATTGGCAAGTCAGGTGCCAGTTACGCCTACATTCTAGAAGCCTTTGGTGGATTCCTTGCTTTTATCCGCCTTTGGACATCAATCCTGCTGGTGGAGCCGGCGAGCCAGGCTATCATTTCTTTGACATTTGCTAACTACTTAGTTGAAGCTCTGTATCCGACATGCCAACTTCCATACGATGCTGTGAGAGTCATCGCTGCTGCCTGCATCTGTGAGTCAAAAGATTTTTTTTATTTGACTAAAATATTAAAATAGCTGTGTAAATCTAAAATGTATATATTTTTTGTACTTTTCCAAATATATTATATATGATTGTTGTTTTTGAGGTAAACGCCCACTTTTATTTTTTTTTTAATCTTGAAATATTAATATTAATAAGTTACTTTCTTGTGTGGTGTGACATTACGATTGAATCCAATACAGTTGGCCGACACAGCATAGCGTCCTCTTTTAATTTTACTTTAAAATCAAAAGTGGCTTATTTTAAAACAAATTGGAAGTAAAATACAGCAAAAAAATGACCAAACATTTCTAGATGCTTTCTGGAACTTCCTTATAAATAAAGGTTATTCTCTAATGTTGGAATCTGACTAAAGGTTATACAAAGTCTGTGTTGGTTCACAATTTGAAATTGTGCAGTGTCTTGTCATTTACATATTACGTGCATGCGTATGATGCATGATCTTCTGGGGAGCTTATGCAATCTATTACATCATAGAGAACATTCCAAAAGCTGCTGTTTGAGTTGACTGCCTTTAATGTAAGTTTTTTAAGGGTGTTTTTAAGGGTAACAAAGGTTTGACTTTTGAAACTTTAAGGATTTTTTTTAGCCAAAAAGACCTCTCATATGGCAAAAGATTTAGATGTCTTTTTAAACCATTTGTATAAACATGCATAACATTTTTCAAATGTTTTTATTTTGCAGTTGTGTATGTTTTATTACTTCTGGCATCTAATCAAATTTTGTATATCTGCATTAGCATACAAAAATCAATGTTGAGGACTAAATACTGAGCAACATAAGCATTTCCTGGAAATGAGTCTGTTACATCACTGCACTTTGCTAGCTACTATTTGTGTTTGTGGTTATTTTTGTGCCAGCCTGTTTCATGCTTTTGGAGATCCCCTGCTCTTTCCCTGGTCATATTCTAACACTGACCATTATTGTGTACATTACTAAAGAGGGAGAAACAACCTTTATCCTACAATGAAACGTGTTACAATGTTTTTTTTTAGTTATTTGGCAAGGGCCGTTTTATTGGGCTGGGAAACAAGGCCAAGCTTTGATAGTAGTCTGAATAATTTTTCTTCTCATCTTACAGTGACCTTGACACATTGTTTAGGAATTAAGTTGAAAGACCAACACTATTTGTCCTATGTTTGAACATTATTACATTATTACAAGTTCTTTACAGCTACTTGAGTCCACATAAACATTGTTAATTTCAGATCATGCAAATCTGTTTTTTGGTAATTATGTAAATAGGAAAATAACCTTAAGTGTATGTAAAAATGTCAACATTCGCGTATTTAATGTTTCATTAGTCTTAATTAAAAGTCTTTAATTAGACTTTCTTGTAAAACAGTATTTGATGCAAATTTAAGTGAAACATTACTCACCTCGTCAGGCAATACATTTATTATTAAAAATAGATTTCTGTACATTTAAAATAACTCTTTCTCTTGCTTTTTTCAAGCTAAATTTAATCTGAATAGACTCTTCCATTCTGTCTCAGGTGTGCTGATCTTTATAAACTGCGCTTATGTGAAGTGGGGAACTCTGGTCCAGGATATCTTTACCTACACCAAGATCTCGTCCCTTATCCTCATCATTGCCATTGGCATTGTAAAAATAATTAAAGGTAAAAAAGAAATATATACGATTTTCTAAAGCGGTAAAGTAGTCAGTTAGCCAGGATAAGTTTGGTGTTTGGTATTTGTTGGGGTGATATGCTTCGGATTCCGAAGCTGGATGAATGAAACAGTGTTGGATTAGCATTTTTGTGATATACTTAGGGTAATGGAAGAACTTTTGTTACCTGTATATTTTTTTATTTGTAGGATTTTTAAATTCTTCTGCTTTTAAGTAAAATCATTTAAGATAAAAAGGTCAAGAAAATTTCTGCTTTATTGCTTCAATATTTCATTGCTTTTCCAATGAAAGCAGTGGACACTTTTCATATGAGCTCCTACACAAAACAAAATATGTACTATGTTGATCCAAATGTTCACAGAAATTAAAGTAGGTTCATTTCCCTCGATAGGAGAGACTCAGAACTTTGAGAACTCATTCGAGGGCTCCTCTATGGAGGCTGGGAGCATTGCACTGGCCCTCTACTCGGCTCTGTTCTCTTACTCTGGCTGGGATACTCTTAACTTTGTTACAGAGGAGATCGTTAATCCAGAGAGGTTTTGAATTTGATTGATTGAAAAGTTCATTATTACTACTGATTTATCAATATCATCCATTTTATTATTGGCTAATATCAATTGGCTATTTATTAAAATCTTTTTTTATTGAAGGAATTTACCACTAGCCATTGCTATCTCCATGCCAATTGTAACCATCATCTACCTGTTGACCAATGTGGCGTACTACTTGGTGCTGGACATACCCTCTTTTATGGCCAGTGATGCAGTCGCAGTGGTATGTGACTTAAAAATCATTCATTTCAAGTGATCTTTTTTTAAATCGTGTGTAAATTATCGTGAAAAAAAAAACTGTCCATGAGCCCACATCAATTAGGCAAAAAAAGCATAATGTTTCATAAAATTACCTATTGTGAGAACACAAACACCCTTCTACTGTTGGAGTCTACAAACCTTTTGTTCCAGAAAAAAATGCATATATCTCACATGTATAGATAGTACATGCATATTGAAAAATGTAAATGGGACAATAAAAAAATTCATCAAAAGGTGAAGACCTGGTGAAGACCAGGAGACATGATGACTGCAGCGACCGACCAGCACGTTCTCAATAAAGAATCCCGCTGAAGAGAATCCAAGTCTCCTGGCCTTCACTGGGTCTTCACTAAAAAAAGGTTCCAACATGATCATTCCTAATTCTTATTTCGTCTGTAGACTTTTGGAAATCAGGTTCTAGGACCTTTTAGCTGGGTCATTCCCATTGCCGTGGCTATGTCCTGTTACGGGGGACTCAACGCTTCTATCATTGCTGCATCCAGGTGATCATGTGTTTAAAAAATGCTCCAGATGTGCATGGCTCCAGTTAAATGCCTTGTGTAGCTTAACAAATAACATGTTTATTATGCATTTCATGTGCATCTTATCTGATTGTACTTTATGTACCAGGTTGTTCTTTGTGGGGGCAAGAGAGGGCCACCTTCCAGACAGCCTGGCTCTAATCCACGTTGAGCGCTACACTCCTATTCCTGCACTCCTCTTCAATGTAAGACTTACACCATACTGATCTAGATGAACACCATTATTAGTGTTTCTGTCCTGCACAGCTCCAACTTTTTTTTTCTATACCTGCTTA
The DNA here is from genome assembly GCA_026260075.1 of Sisor rabdophorus. NCBI lineage: Eukaryota > Metazoa > Chordata > Actinopteri > Siluriformes > Sisoridae > Sisor > Sisor rabdophorus. The sequence goes on from JAOTQW010079483.1 coordinate 11,123, forward strand.
TTCCCGAATCTGGGGTCACAGGGGTCTGCTGGAGCCTATCCCAGCACACATAGGGCGAAAGGCAGGGATACACCCTGGACAGGTCGCCAGTCCATCACAGGGCCACACACACACAAAACCATACTCACTTACACCTATGGGAAATTTAGAATCACCGATCAACCTAATGCACATGTTTTTGGACTGTAGAAGTAAACCAGAGTACCCGGAGGAAAATGCAAACTCCGCACAGAAAGACCTCATGTCCAGGAGTCAAACCCAGGACTTTCTTATTTTTGAGGCGACCGCTAAACACTACACCACCATGATACTCAGTCTGTTTCTCTCCCCCCTCTGTGATTCTCAGTCTGTCTCTCTCTTCCCTCTGTGAATCTCAGTCTGTCTTGCTCCCCCCTCTGTGATTCTCAGTCGGTTTCTTTCCCCTCTCTGATTCACAGTCTGTCTCTCTCCCCTCTGTGATTCTCAGTCTGTCTCTCTCCCCCTTTGTGATTCTCAGTCTGTGTCTCTCCCCTCTGTGATTCTGTCTGTCTCTCTCCCTCTGTAATTCTCAGTCTGTCTCTGTACTACATTTTTACTTTGTTTACTTCCCTTGTGGTAAAAAACATTAACAAACATATGGAAACATTCTATCTTTAAATCTTTAAACAACCCAAATAAATGATGCCTTAAAACTCTTAGCGCATCTTTAGCATTTACAAATAACAGACATAAATCTAAGATGTTGTTAAATGTGGGTCTGTGGTCAATGAACTTGGTATTGTTGCATTAAATGAGATTGATTATCATTTTAATGATTGATTAGTGAACTACCGGAGCTGTGTATGTTCTCCCCGCGCTTGCGTGGGTTTCCTCCGGTTACTCCGGTTACCGCCCACTGTCCAAAAACATGTGCATTAGGTTGATTGGTGACTCTAAATTGTCCATAGGAATGA
>JAOTQW010079498.1:0-12051 GCA_026260075.1 Sisor rabdophorus
CGATGGTGAACGCGAGAGACGACTTGACGCCGGCACAGCGGAAGAGTCCGTGACAGGTAGCAGCCTCTATTGTAGGCAAAACTACTGCTGCTGTGGGATTCTTGGATTCACTACATCACTGTCCCGAAGATAATTAATTTCTCTTTTATTTGCTTAACATTGGTAAACATAGCCTACCTTTCTGCATTTAATTTTTTTTAAATGCATGCAGTGCAGTGGACAAAAAGTAGCTCAAGATTTTAACTACATATCTATTGCTCTTATAAAAATGTGTGTACATTTAACATGTGCCTGTTTTTATTTTATTTTAAATGTGCAACAGCAGGAATGTCCAGTATCACGCATGTGAATCATTTCAGTTAACGATTTGCTTGCTTGTATTTTGTATCCGTTTTTAACATGTGCAAAAATGATATAAAATGTGTATGCTGTTAAAAATAATGGTTTTCATCTTTACAATTTTTGCTGTGTTTGTAATGCATGTTTTAGATATGATTTTCTGACCTGTGTGATATACAGTACAGTTTATTTGAACTCAAAATCAAAAAGCTTCAGTTTAACATAACTGCATGCCAGAGTTTGCTATCATCAAGTTAAAAGCTGAACAAATCTGTGTCCTGTCCTACAATGTTGTTAATGACTTAAACTCTTGCAGCAATCTCATAACATGCATCTTGTCATTCTGCTGAAGCGCTAACTACATTGTCCAGTAACTGAATAACTGTCCTTGTCCAGGAACCGGGATCCTTCCATAGCAGATGAATTCAATTCAGCTTTATTTAGGGTCATTGTCTCAGAGCTGCTTTACATACGCATATGCAGGGTGAGAGATACCAGACTCCACAGGGAACCCATCCTCATTTGGGTGATAGACAGAGACAGCATGAGTATGTGTGGTTATTGTAGTTATAACATCTTTATTGGGATGTGGAGACGCCCCAGCTCGTCAACCAGATATGTGGTATCAGGAAAGGCCTGGAAGATCCAACGAGGAATAGAGGTCCTAGCACAGGCATCCCAGGGGTGGCATGTGTATTTTTGACAGAAAGTTTGTGTGAGAGAGAGAGAGATAAAGAGAGAGATAAAAAAGGGGAAAACAGGGCAGACAAATTGTCACAAGGTTTGTATTAAGTTTAGGATGCAGGCAGGGATTCTGGCAAGACTTACTATAACAGCATAACTAAAATGACAACTAGGGGAAGGCACAGACTGGAGAGAACCGGATGCTCACCATTGGTACACCTGGGTAACCAATGCGAGTGTGGAAGACATCATCTAAACATGCAAGATCACCATAATACTCAAGATCCACGAGTTCCCCAGATTCTCCTTTATCTTAGGAAACAGTATTTATTTAACAGTAAAATGCCAGAATGCTAAAATTCAAAATAGGCCTGCCCCTCTCCCCCTTTCTTTGGTACAATAAAGTGGGGTCTGTAAAACTTCTTCTTCATCTCGGCACAGGGGACAAACCTAAATGGTTCCACAGCTTTCTGTGCATCAAGCTGGTTTACTGGCTTGGCCGGAGAGTTTTGAATGCAAATCCATATATGCAGTGCACTGTGATATCCCTCCCACACCAGGATCTTGACCGAAAACAATGGGTTCAACATCTTTGTCCTGCAAAGGGTGGACCAACATCATATTAAACTCTGTGGATTGGAAATGGGATGAAACTTAAATTGAAATGCGAGTCAAGGCAGGTGAGCAAATACTTTTGATATGCAACAACTTTTAAGAATTTTTTTATATATAATACATAGTCACCTATTTTTTATAGATAAAATATCACTCATATTACATGTTTGTTATACTAGTTTTTTTTGTTTATATATATATATATTTATTTATTTATTTTTTTGGTAGACGGTGCGGTGGTGTAGTGGTTAGTGAGGGGTTTACCTCACAGCAAGAAGGTCATGGGTTAGATTAGGGTACAGTAGGTTGATTGGTGATTTTAAATTGCCCATAGGGAGTGAGTGTCAGTGTGTGTGATTGTTTATGTGTGGCCCTGCGATAGACTGGCCATCTGTCCAGAGTGCACCCCTGGCTCTTGCCCTATGTGCACTGGGATAGGCTCCAGCAGACCCCGTGACCCTGAGCTAGGATATAAGCGGTGGGTTGTCTAGTGATTAAGGTATTGGGCTGGAATACCAGGAAGACCGGGATTTGATTCCCAGCACCCCCAAGCCACCAAGTCGCTTTGGATAAGGGCATCTGACAAATGCTGTAAATGCAAATGTAAGCGGGTTAGAAGATGAATGAATATATTTTGGGGTATTTCTCAGTATTTTGCAAGTGGGAGAGAAACAGGGAAGGGGGGTCATTAACATCTCTTTGGTTAACTAAACTTAAATAGCAACAGGCTGTATTTCAACACACTTTTTAACAAAGCTCCTGTGCCTACTATTATAATATATTATTTTAAGGGAAAATTATTGTTATATTAAAAATGGTGTTAACCAATGAATATAAGCATGCCATTAACAATTCGAAAGTGTGTCAGCAGATGTAGGATCACTTCAGTTACACCTATCAATAGGTAAGTTAAATTGTTCACGGTTAGCAATTTGCCCCAATAATAGGTGCACTTTTTACCACAAAAACTCCCAGGGAGTTTGCTATATAACTTACATAGCTACTTTGTTCTTCAGTTATCAGCTAACCACTACCTTCTTCCTCTCCTTTCGGCTGCTCCCATTTAGGGGTCGCCACAGCGAATCACTTGTCTCCACCAAGCCCTATTCTCTATATCCTTCTGACTCACACCCACTAACTTCATGTCTTCATTTATTGCATCCATGTACCAAATTGTGTAAATTTCTGTTTTTATTTATCTATTTTGTTGTTAGCAAAAAGGTAACCTAGAACTCAACTGATCTGAGTAAATGAAAAAAATTGAACTTGAGACTATAGATATAAACGGGTTCTTCAACCTGATTGAGTCTAGATTCAGATTATTAGAATCTCTTATAAGTTGTATCCCAAACCAAACTTTAAAAGGTTTATAATGGCACGTGTGCAAAAATTTTGCAATGAACTAAAATGGTGAAGGGGTGGCCTAGTGGTTAAGGTGTTAGACTGATACCAGAAAGACCGGGGTTAAATTTTGCAGCACCATCAAGCCACCACTGTGGGCTCCTGAGGAAGGCACTTAACCCCCAATTGCTCAGTTTTAAGTTGTAAGTTGTATAAGGGTGTCTGCCAAATCCTCTGCCACAGTCACATTGGTTTCTAACATATTTTTTATATTCAGATTTGTTTTGTTTTTAGTTTTTGTCACCCTACCTGTAACTGCTTTAAACTTATTTTAACCTATGGAGGTTTTATGACCTTGGGTCTGGGTGGCATGCAGCTTATTTTGCACTGTTTGCACCAGTTTGCATACAATTACAATGTTTCTAAGACAATTAATTCTTTAATCTTTAGCTTTGTGTTGTTCCTCTGAAGTTAAAGTAATCCTCATTGTACTTATGGTGCTTCACGTGCTTTGGTCCTTTTGTGCTGGCTTGTGCCATTTGTACCATTACCTTATGGTAATTTCTCTTTTATTTGTATATGAAGTTAACCTGCCCATTTTGCATGACTTTGTGGTTTTCTGATATTGTGTCCTTTGTAACATAACAAAGATTAAACAAATAAATTAAATTCTTCTTAGTAAGTTTTATTTAGAGGTTAAACATTTAATTTAATTTGTCTTCTAAACCCGCTTATTTCCTCAGGGCCACAGGGGTTGTTGGGGCCTATTCCAGTTCACACAGGGCAAGAGGAAGGGATACAGACAGGTCGCAAGTCCATAACAGGATGAGACACGCTCACATTTACTACCATGGGCAATTTTAAAATCACCAATTAACCTAATGTACATGTTTTTGGACTGTGGGAGAAAACTGTAGTACCCGGAGAAAACCCACGCAAAGTGAGGAGAACATGCAAACTTCACACAGAGTGTGAAGGATCATGTCCATTAGGTTGATTGGTAAATGCAGGGTGTGTGGTTGTTCACCTATGTGTGGCCCTGTCCAGGGTGTACCTATGCCTTTTCCCATATGTGCACTGGAATAGGCTCCAGCAGATGCTGAGTTAGGGAATAAGTGGGTATAGAAGATGAATAAATAAATGAATTATTTTGGAGAAGCAGTAAGATTTTGCTTTGTTTTTGCATGAGAGTTACTTTGTGCCTTCTTTTTTAAATAGGTAATTATTGAAAATATATGTGCATGATCTTGATTTTAAGTTTGTGTGTTGTCTTAGTTTAAGTATTTTAGCAAACTCCTTTCAGTTTATTAGACTACACTGCTACACTATTGTAATAGCTGGTTTAATATTATTTAGGACATTTTCGAGAGCAAACCTAGGAACATGGGGGCATCATAATGATTATAGCTGCATTAGAAAATTATTCATAAAGTGTATGGTTCAATCATTGCTATTGAATTATAATTATGTTTTTTCTATGCTTATATTAGCCACAGTATTACTCTACATTCTTTAATTTGGAACCAGCACCCAGTAAGGACGAGAGAAAACAAGTCCTTACCATCTTTAAAGGCTAAAGCCATTTGACCTCCTGTGATTTGTAATAATGGAATTAACAGGGCTAGATGACATCATTGGCCACCAGGATCCAGCTAAAAATAAAGGACTGGACATTTTATAAAGAGGAAAGGAAAGCAAGTAAAATAGCTTAGACCACTTGGTCAGGTATGGTGAAGTGCAGATACATCAAAAAATATTGAATTTAGGCATTAAAAAATTACTTATACTGCTGAGATTCTAGCCTTTTAACAGGTAAGTGCTGTCACTGTGATTAATTCAAGATAAATTAAATCTAAGTAGTACTAAGAATATGACAGGAAATAACACTTGATTGCTGTCAGTATCTACTAATGTTAACAGAAAGGCACTGCATTAAAAATACATTTATTGTTAACTGTTTTATTGGGGTTTTTTCAGTTTTGAAAAAATGTGTCAGATATAAAGTTAGATTTTCACTTAAAATTACAATATTTGTCTTTGTATTGGCATATGAGGGTAATACAAAAATAATCAAACTAACAATAACATTGAGCTGAGTCTATATAAAATCCTTTTATAAGCTGAGATGGCTCGGGACATGTCTGATAAGGACATCATGAAAATGGAATTAGAGCAGCTGCAGAAAGAAGTTAACACTCCCAGGACTGCGGTGAGTTATACAGTTTATCCAGTCTAATATATATGATATAGTTGTCAAATGCCATACAATCCATCTAACATTTGAAAAAGCCTAATTAGCCTATAATATCCGATAATATAATTAACATCCATAGATGTACTGTCATATAGGAAAAATATATTTTTTACAAATTTTACATAAGGGCTGTGTGGTGGCGTAATGGTTAGCACGGTCGCCTTAGAACAAGATCCTGGGTTCCAACCCCGGGCACAGGGTCTTTCTGTGTGGAGGTTCTTCCCACGCTTGCGTAGGTTTCCTCCAGGTACTTTGAAGGGGGTTCGAGAATAAGTGGGTATAGAAGATGAATGAATTAATTAATTTATTAATTATTGAAAACTTTATATTATATAGTTGCTAATTACTTACATTATACATTATATTTACATATGACATTATTGTACATATGGATCACTCTTATTTACGCTTCAGATTTCAACAACTGCACCTGAGCTTATCTCTTTTATTGAGGCCCAGTCTGCAGAAGATCCCTTAATTACAGGAGTTCCTGAGGACAAGAATCCTTTTAAGGAGAAAGGAGGTTGTATTATTTCATAGCAAGGTTTTTTTTTTATTTAGGGCAGATAATTTTCTGATCAGCGTTTCACAAGCTTTGTCTTCTTTGTTTTATTTATTTAATAAATTGCATTCCCTCAAATAATTTTTTTTTTCTGTTTTCAATACATATAATATTGTTGACAAATATTGGAAAAATATTGCATACAATATTATTTTTTATATATACAACCTATTTTTTTTAAATGCTATTTAAAAAGCCATTACGCTTTTTTACTAGCTATGGTTTTATAGCCTAAGATTTATTTTAATTCTATGCCTTAAAAATTCCTGATTTGTTGACTATATTGTATGTATAATTCATTTATTTGCAGCTGATTTAAAAACATGGAAGTTTTTATGTCTGGAGCCTTACATGTGATCCACCTTTGGTTACTGCTAAGACGATATGTGCGCCCAATTTATTAAGTTTTTTTCCTGTAGAATCTGTAGACATTCATATGGAGCAATGTAGTATGATTACAATTCGTAATATGTTAATAGGAATGAAAACGCTCCTTGGAATCACTTAAACCAGAATAAAAATATCCAATCTAATTACAATTTGTATAAATTTCTGTATAATTTGTACAATTTCGATGGAGCGAGACATCCCAGACATCCCAGAACTCTCCAGCCACATGAGGTCCAGCATTGTCTTGCATTAGGAGGAACCCAGGTGCAACTGCACCGACGTATGGTCTTACATGGGGTCTGACGATCTTATCTCGGTACCTAATGGCATTGCACATGAAGAACTGTGCGACTTTCGAAAGAAATGCCCACACCATTACTGACACACTGCCAAACCGGTCCTGCTGGAGGATGTTGCAGGCAGCAGAACTTTCTCCACAGTGTCTCCAGATTCTGTCATGCCTGTCACATATGCTCAGTGTGAATCTGATTTTTTGTGAAGAGTACAGGGCAATAAAATTAATTGACATTGGAGGAATGGATGCATTGGACTGAAGGAGTGAAACACCAGGTTTTAATATGGATGGACCATAAGAACCTGGCATCCATTCAATCAGCCAAACACCTCAAGTTGCAGCAGGTCCATTTGTCAAATACCCAACTTAACCATGTTCTGTTGTACAGACTAGAGTCGAAGAATTTAATACCCATGACCCTATTGCACAAAAAGGACTCTTAATTACAGAAACCCCTCCCATAATCCTCAAAAGCCCTCCCAACTTATATCAACATTTTCATGATCTGCCCTGTGACTTGTGGGGAGCTCATAAGCCAGTTCTTGAAAGCATTTTTCGGTTAAATTAGGACTAAGGTTAAATCGGTGGCCGATTGCATAGTTCCACATTGTCGCTGAATATGCCTGTAGGCAAGAGCTGCTCACTGTGTAAAACCCAATACCCACACAATATCTTGTGGATTTGGGGGGGTATGGCATGGAAGAGTGTTTGTGGGTTTCAGCCTGGACCTGAACAGGGCTGCAGGCATGGGAACGTCTGGGGCTGTCTGTAGGTAGCACCAGGTATGGGATGCAGTGCTAGAAACAGTAAAGAAGAAAAGATTTAAAAAAAGGTAAAGATTTAGGAGAAGAGAAAATTTCATATACAAGATAAGGCAGCATTAATAAAAGAATTAAGATTGGATGACGTAGTGGTTAGCACGTCTGAGTCACTGCAGGTCCCGGGTTCGATATTAGTATAAATATTAGCCATCCAAAACATGTAGATTTTCTTGTCTGTCTTTTGCCAAATTTATACTAAATGTGTGGAATTAATTTTTATATTACCGTGAAAGGTAAGATAACAATTGAAATTGTATTTCATTTTGGATATTTAGGTTTGCATTTTAGACTCTTTTATTCATCTTCTAATCCACTTATTCCCTAGCTCACGATCACGGAGGTCTGCTGGAGCCTATCCTAGCCCACATGAGGTTGCCAGCCCATCGCAGGGCCACACATAAACGAACAACTGCACACACTCCAATTTAGCGTGACCAGTCAACCTAATATACATCTTTTTGACTGTGGGAGGAAACCAGAGTACCCAGAATAAACTCATGCAAGCACACAAGTGAATGAAAAACATGCAAACTCTGCACAGAAAGACCCCTTGCCTGGGAATTCGAACCTGGGACCTTCTTGCTGTGAGACAACTGTAATAACCACTATGCCACAGCCATGGTTTTGTTCATGAGAAAGTTTATTTTAAGATGTTATTGAATCAGTTTTATATACAGACATAAATGAAGGATTGGAAAGGTGATCCCCGAGATTAAAACTAGTCTACAAAAGGTTTGAGCATTAATTTGCTATTCAGGAAGAAAAGATTTTAGCTTTGGCTTGTACTATGAACTGTCAAAACTTCTCTCAAATACCTGCTACTGACAAAAGTTTAAGGGTCAGTGTGTAAACGGGATTGACATGCGGTAAAAAATGAACAAAATTTTCTAATGTTATAGCATATTATTTCAAGTAGCAGTCATTTCCATAGGAATTAAACTAATTATAAAACTAGGAATAAAATTAGGACTAAATTATGTTAGAATGTTTCAATGTGTAGAATAAACAAAACTAAACAATATTGTTGAAATTGTGTTATTAGAAAGTGTTTTTAATGTGTCTAGTAAGTGCATTAATGAAATAGTTGACGCGTTGCAATTTATCACATAAATTGCTTCACGTCCAGTTATTCTACAGATTTTTGAAACTACTTTGAATGTTGATGAACCAGTATTACCACCCTTAATCCGCTAAATGTTGCTCTAGTGGTGGAAGGACCTTTTAACACCTCATAAAAAAACATTTCTGAAAAAGCAATTTCTGTTAGTGAACCTCCTGTACAGTACATACTAGATAAAAGAAGCACATATGTACCAATGCATTCATGAATGTAAACAGCCCTAAAAGTAATTATGAATTCTTTTGTGATGGTTTACATTTCAAAGAAAAAGCTTTTTGTCTGCAAGAGATATAAGATTTCCTCTCATACGCTCCATTGATCATTTTAAGGTGTGTCATCCTCATGGGACATCATGGGGAAAAAAACAAAGTTACTGCTGTCTATTGTATGTTGGATAATATTTGTAGTGTATCACACTTTGGCTGTGCTTTGTAAAGCAAATGATTAAAAGAAATATGGATATTCCCAAATACTTAGGATCCATTGTTGACTGATCTCAAAAGCTTTGTGTATTTTTTCTTTTGGAAGATTTATTAAGGGCCCTGTGTTCCGTGTGATTGCTGATGATGCTCATGCAGCTGAAGGTTTTCTTGAGAACTTTACAGGGTCACACATCTCCAGATTCTGTACTGAAAAAAGGTCTTAATTCCAAGAGTTAGAGGTCAAATTTCCAACAAATTGAAGGACTGTAGTATTATGGTATCCTCCTTATGTGCTTCATGACTTGCTTGAATTGTATCACTTGAATTGGCACTGTGTTTGGATGTGTTGATCAGAAAATAGTATTTCTCTCCTGCTTTGCTCAAATATGAAATAAAACATTTTCATACAAATAGAGTGACAGAGCAAACTCTGTTAAAGTTCACATCTAAAACAAACATCGGTGGAAAATGCCTATGAAAATTGGTTGAGGTTGCTTTCGTTTGTGTTTAGAAATAAAATACCAGAAGATGTTAAGAAACATCACTTCTTTAAGAAGGCAAACTGGGTGCTTCAGAAATGTTTTGTTGTCTTTGGCAAGAAAGCATTAAACAATGATTGCCTTCCAATTGTATGATTCGTGCCACGCCTGCCATTTCTGTCACAAAAAAGTAGTGAACTGAACTATCCGTCTACAAATTTTTGTGGAGTATCCCTTGAGACTTTAAAAATGAGCGATAAGCTGTCCTAAATAAATTTTAAAGAAAGACAATCAAAGTGTAAATGCAGATAAAATGTTCTGCGATGGACTAGCGACCTGTCCAGGGTGTACCCCTGCCTCTCGCCCTATGTGTGCTGGAATAGGCTACAGCAGACACCTGTGACTCAGAGTTAGGAAATAAGTGAGTAAAGAAGATGAATGAATTAAAGAATAACTTAATTGATTCTAATTATACCCAGCACACACTAAAAAGTAGATTTGGAGAACATAACAGTGAGCAAATAAGTATCAAATTTATAATGCTTTATGAACTATTTAAATTGATTCTGAAGTAAAAAACTAGTTTCTTATTCACACAATCTCTGTAAATCCCATATTAATGAGAACATTTATGTACTTAACTGAACATTTAAGACATTTATTTCTCTTTTATACACAAGGATGGCTACCAAGACGAATGAACAGAAACTGTGAACAGAGATGAAGAGCCAGTTGGGTCCATTATTTTTGAAGGAACCAAGGTCCTAAATTTTTTTTAAATGCTTAAGCTAATTTGCAAGTTCAAGAATCTTTATTGTCATTCCAACTAGATATAACAGATGCACTGCACAGTAAAATTTAATAATGTTTCATTAAAAAGAAACTGCTATAGTCCTATTTTTCAGAAGGAGATAGGTGAAGATGCTAAAAATTAAGGCGGCAAGAGTAGAAGTCAGGTATTATAATACATACATATTAGTAACTAACTATAAAACATACATAGCACTAAAAGTGAGAAAATTAAATGAAGCTTGATATCATGCAAGGGCAAATATATATATGAAATAGATAAAATTCAAAAATCACACTAAGCCGCTCAATAAACGCCAGGGTTGTTTGTGTATACGAGAATGTTTTCCTTTCTTGTTGTAAAGTCCACACTAGGAAGTGGTTAAGGTGTTGGACTAATACCAGAAAGACCATGTTTCGATTTTCGTCACTAGCAAGCCACCGCTATGGGCCCATGAGAAAGGCCCTTATCCCCCTCGAGTTGTTAGAGAAATGGGGAGAACTGCATTTTTTTAGGATAAAAACTGGACTATATCTGACTCCAGCTAATTTCATGGTGTAAAGAAAGAGAGATAAATGTAAATGTCACTCTCGCTGAGCAGTGTTTCTCTATAAACAGAAATGCAACAGTCACTTAATTTACACCAAGAAATTAGCTGGAGTCAGATATAGTCCAGTTTTTATCCTAGAAAAATGCAGTTTTCCCCATTTCTCTACAATCTTGAGGTATGTAAAAACACTTACCAGAAGGTAGCTGGTAGTTGCCAAAACAAAGACAAAGAAGAATACAGAGATAAGATGGAAGTTTACTTGATATTGCTTTTAATATAGAAATGTACCAGTGCTGTAATCTCAATATAGCTATTGACCAAACCACCATCTCATATTAAATGCAACAAGATTTGCATTTAATATAAGTACAAGATTTTGCACATGTGGTTTTCTGACTTCCTCTCTTGTAGTACCTTTACTACAAGTTTGGTGAAGGATGTTTTAATCCATGTTTTTTCATGAGCATTTATCCACACCATTCCTTTAACTGTTCCTGGTCTTCTTTTCTGTTTGAAAAACTCATAGTATGGTAGTATTGACTGCCTGCTCCACCCTTTACTGCCATAAAGTTGTTAATCACGTCACCTTTCCTCAATCTGATAATCAGATGAGTGGCCGTGGACAGCATAGAAACTATTCTTTCATCTTTTCCACCTCTCTAATGGGCACAAGGGATTATATATTCTAAGTCTATCCCCACGTGACCATTCTTCGCTTACTATACCACCAGGGTTAGTAGAGATTGGTCCCTTAGGATTATTAGATTTGATCATTACTAGGCAGCTCTTTGTCTTCGTTTTTTGAAAATATTTCTTACTAAAATATTTCAATGGAAAATAAGACCAAAGTGGGGAAAAAGGAAACAGTCCAGGTAATGCTGCCATATCTCAAATATCCATCTGTGGTTAAGGTAGGGTAAGATACCCGAAAGTGATAATAAGGGAGATGGAAGAGTCCATACCCTGTAATAGCATAAAGTGTGACACAGGTTATATCTGTAAGAGCCCTGTGATGGACTGGCGACCTGTCCAGGGTGTACCCTCCTGCCTTTCGCCTTATGTTCGCAGGGATAGGTTCCAGAAGACCCCGTAACCCTAGAAAGTTCGGGAATAAGCGGGTATAGAAAATGAATGAATGAATAAATGAATGAATGAAAATATGTGTAAGAATTTTATCATCTTGATTCTCTATGTTCTGATGTCACAGTGAAATTGTCAGAGCTCTGGTGCGATCAAGTGAGACAAACCCAATGAGTAAAATCAATCTGGTTTATTCAGAAGATTGCCAAAGAAAGAGGGAGAATTCCTCATTATATATAACTTAAGTGTGTGCACAATTTCTTGTGATAGAAAGAAAACAGTTTGCAACAAGAGGAGGAACTCAGAACA
>JAOTQW010079505.1:0-12051 GCA_026260075.1 Sisor rabdophorus
GAAAACCGGAGTACCCGGAGGAAACCCACGCAAGCACGGGGAGAACATGCAAACTTGGCACAGAAAGACCCCAAGGACCTTCTTTTGTGAGGCGACCGTGCTAACCACTGCGCCACCGCGCTGCCCGCTATATTTATCATTTATATATTATTGTTTAATGCCATAACATACATTACATACATGTTTTTAGAATGTGAAAGGAAACCCGAGTACCCTGAGTAAACCCACGCAAGCACATGAAGACAATGCAAACTCCACACAGAAAGGCCCCTGGCTGGGAATTGAACCTGAGACTTTCTTTCTGTGAGTGCAACAGTGCTAACCATTATTATTGGTTATTGGTTATTATTGGTAACCTATTATTGGTTCCATAATACTTAATATAGTTATACATTTTGTATCACATGGGCAAATATTCTCCACAAATTCATTTATTCATTCATTCATTCATCTTCTATACCTGCTTTTTCCCGAACTCAAATGTATTAATGTCAAGCACTGAAGATAATCTTCATTTATTCATTCATTCACTCATTTATTCATTCATTTATTTATTTGTCTTCTATACCCACCTATTTTCTAAGTCTGGGTTGCAGGGGTCTACTAAAGCCTATCCAAGCACACATGGGGCGAAGGAAAGGGGTACACCCTGAACAGGTCACCAGTCCATCACAGGGTCAAACATAACCAAACAACCACACACATTTACTTTTAGGGACAATTTAGAATTGCCAATCAACCTAATGTACAGTTTTTGGACTGTGGGGGGAAATCTGACAAGCCTAGCACAAGGAGAACATGCACAGAACTCCGCAGAGAAAGACGGTGAGGTGACAGTGCTAACCACTTCGCCACTGCACCATCTAGGTAATCTTCATTAACTAATTAATTAATTAATTCATCTTCTTTGCCTGCTTATTCTCTAATACAAGCCTATTCCAGCTCTCTAAAAGAGCAAAAGATAGGAGGGGTATACCGTGGGCAGGTTGCCAGTCCATCACATGACCATGCACAATTTAGGGAAAAGTCCATAACGAACGTAATCCAAACCTGGGCCTTCTTGCTGTAAGGCAACAGTGCGAAGTCACGTTGCTGCCTAGTTAATCTATATATCACATTTAATTCATACAATTGGTTAAAATGCTATCTTATTGAATTACTAGAATATCATAATCATATTAATAAGTAGAAATATAATTTGAAATACAATAAACAACAATCAGAATTGCTGTCTGAGTTGTTTATAACATGCAATAAAAACACCAGACAGAAGTCAGCAACAGTAATCAGTAATAATGAAAGTAAACAAATCTAAAACAGTGGACAGAATCTCAAAATCAAGTCTGGAAAGCCAGAAACAAGTATGAATCGCTCACTAAGTTGCAAGGAACAACACTTCACAAAACACAAACGTGAGTGGCTAGTTTAATTAGAAGGCCAACAGAAGTTATAAAGAAAGTACTACGGCCCTGCCAGTGCTTCAGTGATGGGGACCTCTGTTGGTGGGGTGGAGGAGTTGTGACATTAATCTTGAAGCTGCTTCCAGCAAAGGTTGATTTTTTGACCTCAGAACCCTGTGTGGCTGACCAAAAGCATGCATTTTAGTTACATAAGGTAGGTCAAGGCCAGTGTAAGCTTTAATTTAACAGGCAATGTGTTGGTTAATGTGTTAGACTACTAATAAGGGTTCCACATCACCAAGTTGCCACTGCCCTTAACCCTTAATTTCTACTCATTCTATCTACGTCTGGGAGATGAAAGTTGAACACCAACATAGGCCCAAGAAGGAGTTTGTAATTTCAAATGTTGCACTGAAACCGATTTAGACATTACAAAATGTGCTGGTAATAAAGTTTTAACTTTTAGAGAAAAATTAATCAGAGGAGAGGTGTGTGGATTCACAAAAGAATTAGCTGTACTAAACAGCATCCTGGGACAATGTCCACTATTGGAAATAATATCAAACAAAAGTTTTGTCTGTGCTTCTTTCACAGCCCTCTGATAACCAAAAAGACAGGACTTTAATATATTCAGAAAAACATTTAACATCGTTTCCTTATCAGATCTACAACACTGTCTAAGGGCATGGGTGCCATCGTTTATCCAGGGATCACCGTAACTTAGGAGATTTAAGCTATTAAGGGAAATAGCATCCCAGATCCCAAAAGAAGTAAAATTGAAAGATGAAGGCCATCACGGGAGGAACATCTAAATGAAGCATACAGTGTTTACAAGCAGCAGCAACTCTTCATGCTATTAAAGAGGTGAGACTGTAATATAGAGGAGCGTGAGACTTGCTGGATGTTAACAGTAAAACCGAAAGATCAAAAATAATGGGGAAGGGAATCTGAGACAGTTGACTAAGATAAACTAGTTTGGCAAACATTTGTGGTCGCCTGAGCATCACAAACATATGCGATTTCAAACATTTTCATATTCATTTCCTATTTTGCTATCTGATGAAGCTCCACTCTTCTAGTAAGACTTTCCAGTACAATTATGAGATATTCATTGATTCAGCTTTGACAGTATTAGTGAGATCAGACACTACGGTCAGGTAAGGACGTCTGAGGTGCTCTCTGTATTTACATTTATATTTGGTAAACACCTTACCACTTACAATTGAGCAATCAGAGATTAGTCATGGGCTTTGCTCAAGGTCCCAGAGTCTCCAACACTTTTACTTTCAGTAAAAGAATAATGTAATGCTACAACATACAAAAACAATTTAAACATTTTTTTATCCATATTTGTAGAAAGAGTTTGGAAAGGAACCACTTATGGATTTGATGGTCAGGCAACCACATACTTTTGGCAATATAGTGTATTTCAATAAGGGAGAAAGAGAGGCCATTAGGTGCAATGTGTGTCCAATAAGATGCATGTGTTGGTCTACTAATTAAAATAAATCAAAAGACGCCAGGAGTCATTTAAAATTGGTTTTGAGATTCAGTGACCAGCAAATGTGAATGTTTAAATCCTCACAAATCAGGGGTTGGGAGAGAACATAAGCTAAAAGCTCTGAAATAAATATTTTATTTAGGGAGACAGCAAACAAAAGTCCATAACACAGAACATCTAAGCTCAAAAAAAAAAACGACTTTAAAGCTGGTAGCCATGCCTCCTTCATGCCCAACCGCTCATGGTAAGCTGAAAAAAGTGCATCTAAGTGGGAGGATCTTTGTATTTAGGCATTTTTCGCTATGTCAGCTCTTGCTGTCATTAAATAACTACTGTGAAAAGATCAAATTCACAGCACACAGGACAGATGTGTGAACCTCAGGCTGCAAAGCAGCTAGGCCATCCTTCATGATATCATCCATGCTTTTCAATTTCCATATAGTGGAAATAATGACAAGTGATGGGGTAATAAATCATAACAAGGTTAACTGTAGCCAGTTTAAAGGGATGCGTATCAGATTCAGGCTGTATGTAAGAACAGCTGGATGAAAGTTTTACAACCGAATAGAGGACATACTGTATTTCTGGTCTGTTGGTTCTTTAGTTAATAAAGTCAGTAAAGCAAAAAAAGGTATATAAGGCAGATCCTGAAATTAAAATCTAAACAGAAACAATTGTCATAAATCACAGATTTAATCATATCTGTTTTCTGTATGGGCTAAACCGTTGCTTAGTGTATAGCACTATTGCCTCACAGCAAAAAGGTCCCAGATTCAATTCTCAGCAAGACTCTTTACTTGCTTACGTTTACTCTGGGTCCTCTGGTTTCCACCCACACCACAAAAACATGTATGTTGGGTTAATTGGTAATTTTGGGGTTCCTGATTTCAGTGATTTCAAGCAAGATTTGCAGCATAAAAGACATTTTGACACAAACCTTTGGCTATATATATATTATATGGAAACATATTACTTTTGAAAATATATATTGCAAATTGCTATGCTTATTTTTGAGCAGAAACGGGCTTAACTATGCATTGTCTAACTAGCAGAAATATGTTTTTTAGATCAGTGGTTTTCAGCCAATTTTCTGGGTTTTGGTCCCAGATTATAAACTTGATTTATGAGACAATAAAAACTGTGGACTTATAAGAATTCTGTGGTAATTGTTATGCTTACATTTTAAAAACAATTTAAAAATTCCATCATAATTTTTACCAAGATACAAAAACAACAACAGTTAATTAAGGAATTGGTTTAATTATTGCGGTACAAATGACTTACAGTGATAGAGGATGGAGTGGGAGTTACTTAATTCATTGTCATAAATAAAAATGCACCATGGCGAAGACCTGTGGCCTTGAGAATTATCTGTGTTTTTACTATAGTTTAAAAATATCAATTTTAATTTTTCCCAGAGCACATAAAGCAATTATTTTATTTTATTTTATTTTATTTTCATCTTCTATACCCACTAATTCCTGAACTTTCCGGGGTCACGGGGACCAGCTGGAGCCTATCCCAGCGCACATAGTGCGAGAGGCAGGGGATACACCCTGGACAGATCGGCAGTCCATCGCAGGGCTACACACACATGGTTAATTTGGAAATTAATACTTGCACATTTTATTTTTAATAATTTTTGTAGACTTTTATTCAAGCGAGCTTTGATTAAACATGTTTTTCGTCAATGCAGGAAAATTCTGGTCTGTAGCCTGTGTATGTGAAGTTATTCTTCAATAGACTTTTTGAAAAGAGAACTGAACTAAGGAAAGTTTTGCTTCTTTGATTATAATTCGCTACAGAGAACAAGTAAAAGTACTGAAAGTAAAATGAATAATTATTAGTAAATGTTTTGTTAAAAACTACAGGGGTGCCTTGTCTAAAAAGTTTAATTTCGTAGGTAACGGAGCACGTACCTTAATTTACTCCATTGAAATGAATTAAAATGCTATTACACCGTTCCAGGTCTCACCAAAAAAATTTTTTTTGTTGCATGTTTTAAATCAGAAAAATAAACTTATAAATAACTAACATTGTATAAAAAATACATTATGATGTGCTGCCATAAACTGGTTTTATTAAATATAATGTACAGCAATTACCAAAAATACCTTAGAAAGCAGATGATTTAAATCACACAAATTTTAGCTCACAACTAAATGTTAAAAATTAGGCAAGAAATAGCTTGTGGAATGGTGAAATGGTAGTTGGTGATTAAGGGGGTAGACTGCTAATAGGATGATCGGGGTTCGATTCCCAGCACTCTGAGCAGGGCCCTTACCACCAAATTACTTGGTTGGATGAAAGCTGCTCTGTAAAAGGATGTCTGCCAAATACTGTGGAATAGAATATATGTTTTACTGGAATGTTTGTTGTTTGGATTGAAAAACACGAATAAATGTACACACAGTTTCTTTACTACTTTTGCTACTTTTAACTTTGCACCATAACATGTTTTTTAACATGTTTTTTCTTTCCCTCTGTCCTCTGCAGGACCGGAAAATATCAAATATAAGAGTCAGAGAAGTCAGTGGATTTAGAACAACCTCGCCCATGTATGGAACTGAAGCTCGACCAAAACAGGAAGTTGCTTCACACATTAACTATATAATTGAATTAAAGTAGTTTAAGTATGGATCAGTCATAAAAACTGCATTTTCCAGCAGGAGCTAAGAGCACCTCGAGAAATCTATGATAATTAAATATCTTTTTCCCATGGATTTCATGAAAATCTAGGTGTTTTTCAAGATTCCTAAAACAGTGACTGGCATATTTTGTGATTTGAAAGGAATTAGGAAAGAATTTACTTGAATAACAGATCATATTCACATATGCTTTATGAGACACTGTGTTCCCGATGTATTGTAGGCTATAAAAACAGAAGTGTGTGTGTGTGAGTGTGTGTGTGTGTGTGTGAGTATGGGTGTGTTTGTATGTTCTCATATGACACAAAAAAAAGTTGCATATCACCTGTTATACCAAAACATGCAAATGTATGCTTGAAAACAAAACCAATAATTCTTAAATTAGACGCTTCATTAGATGCACTAATAAAAAGAGTTTTTTGGTATGACAGCTGAGGGTAGCATATTGAATCTCTATTTTTAATTTTTCACTATTTATGGAGAAGTTAGTCTGGTGAAAGTTTTTTTTTAACATATCTGCTAATTTGGGAACTATTTTTTCTGTGAATGAGTTTGCCTTCAATGTACGGATGAACATTTAGAATATTTAAAGCATCCAAACAGCCTCGGTTCCTATTTCTAACAATGTTAGCACAAGGCATATGCTGCAATTTCTGATTTCACATTATTCCTTTTTTTTAATGACAGGGTCACATTGTATGAAATAACCTTGGATCAGAATGCTGTACCACCTGTCATGTAAAACATCTACCTCAATTTCATGAGCTTTCATTTCTGCCAAAAGCTTGTCATCGGTTTGTAGCATCGGTCATTAAAGAAATGTGTCGTTTACTCTGCCGTGAACTCAAAAGCAATTGTGTGTCTTGCTCAAATCAGCACAACTTACGTGTCCTTATTGTTTTATTGTAGACACCTGGTACGTCTTTGCATTGCTACTTGCTGTGTCCACACATGCTCCTGTCCATTGGGGCTCCTGGTATCCTGCTTTAAAACACTTATGCAATTTTTTTCTTTGACCCTGATTAACAAATAACATGCATTGTACATTTGTAGTAGATTTTACACCATCCAACTCTTTTTTTATGTTGTGTCTGTCAGGCTGCATAAATATTACACTGTACTCATGCATCTAAAAAAGAAATCATTATGCAATAATATGCACAATTCAACAAACAAACTATGGAAGAAGAGATCATTCGAAAAGGTATGGCAGAGACAGAGATATTTATTATTGGGTTTAGGAAATACCTTAGGGTTCATAAACATGACCACAAGTACCAGTATGACTGTAAGAAGGAAAGCAATAGTAAAGCATAGTACAAGCATTACAGTACATAATATACCTGAAAGTCTTCCTAGAGGAAGCAAAATGACTTTTCCTCTCTATTAATAACTATTTCCTCTCTATTAATCCTCTAATTGTTTCTTCAGAACAGATCCTTATTAATGTGCTTTACTATTCTATCTGCTTTGAATCTGATAATTAATAATTGCAGATTGAGGTGGATGGATACCAATGGATGGATACAGGAAGGAATAAATAGAGGGATAAAAAAGTAAATTATTTCATTTATTTTAAGCAGTTGTTAAGCATTGTCACCTTACAGCAAAAAAGTCGCGGTACGATTTACCGGGCAAAGGGTCTTTCTGTATAGAGTTAGCATGTTCTCCCAGCGCTTGTGTCGGTTTACTCCGGGGACTTCGGTTTCCTCCCACAGTCCAATAGCAAGTTTATTAGGTTTGTTGTTGATTCTAAATTGATACTCATAGGAGTAAGTGTTAGTGTTAGTGATTGTTTATCTATGTGTGGCCCTGCGATAGACTGGCGACCTGTCCAGTGTGTTCCCCTGCCTTTTACCCTATGTGCACTGGGCTCCTGTGACCCAGAGTTAGGGAATAAGCGGGTATAGACGATTAAATGAATAAAGAGAGGAAGGAAGGAAGCAGTTATTATGTCATGGAATTAATATTCAGTATAACTGTATGACTGCCAAATTACTTGGTCAAGGTCAGCTATGATGCCCAAGGTCAGCTATAATGCACAAGGTCAGCTATGATGCACCATGATGAGGTTAAAGGTCTGTCTTAAGGAACTAACTAGTGGCAGAATTGGGGTTTGGGGTGGGGTCTTGAACCAAGATTTTCCTGAGCTTTCTTAGCGGGGTTTGAGCCCAGGTCGACCTAGTATTTAATTCGTGGCTTAACTATTCGAGCTATCAAACTTAAATAAATCATGCTTAACCTCTATTCTATAATCAATTCTTAGATTTGTAATAAATTTTTTTTTTACCTCTAAACGTGATTTTTAAACAAAATTTTAAGTAAGTAAGGTAATTATGCTAAATTTTACAGCTGTGTTTATGTGTGGTTCTAACAGGTGGGGTTCTTGTCCTGGTGTATGAAACTTAGAAATATGTAAAAATCCTCTTTGGGGCAGCAAGATTCCTATATCATTGGGCCTCTGTTAGGGTTTCAACGATAACACTTTAATAAAATTTGATGACAATTTTTTAAGCCAGTTAAGGAAAAATATTTTGAAAAAAAAATATAAACTTAGAAACAAGGACCTAAAATAAAAGTTAACATTTTTGCATTAAAATAGTTATAAAAAGTGAAAAAGTGAAATCTGCAGCTTTCCCGCCATGATATGTAAGCTTTATTTGTTTTTTTTAAGTAAACCGTTTAACAGCAACTCAACAGACATTTATAATGTAAACTATTAGCAAAGACTGGAGGAAGAGTGAAACATAAACACTAGTAAAAATTGTGGCACAGAGTAGCATATTTTTTTACCCTGAATTTTGGCCTTTTTTCTATTTTATCTTTATATATATCAGCTGATTTCACACTTGCCTTTCTGCAACCCCTTATTATAACTCTGTTATCACTAGAGAGCCACCAGTTTGGGAATCACTGTTGTACAGAATCCTATTTTGCACATCAGTAATATTATTATTTCTTATTATTGTTAAATGTTATATTCATGCGACTTCACACTAGTACTTTTCTCTTGGTAATCTAATGTACGTGTTTTAGATTACTCAGTATCCAGAGTAAACCTATGCAAACATAGCAAGAATATGTAAACTCAGCACAGAAAGACCCCTTTAAGGCCCCTTGTGAGCCACCGTGCTTCAAAAACCTTACAGTGTAAACTAAACCTACCAATAAGCAGAAGTAACTAATCAACAATCTTATAACCTGTATTAAAAAAAACCTGTTTGCAACATGTTACATAAAATATACTGACATGGACCTCCCCGATCCCCCACCCCCCAAACATCAAATATCAACTCATGGTACTCCCTACTGCGCTTTACTCAAACTTTAATCACAAATTATTTCAGATCTTGAGGGCTGCATGAATTAAACCACTACTAAATAAGATTAGCTTATGATGGTGCTCTGCATTCGTGAACTACTCGCTGACCCACTTAGAAAAAAGTAGGCAGGTGTTACAGTTATTACTTTTTAATATTACGTCTGAAGTTAGAGTGATGTATTTACTCTGGGGGTGCATGCTGTCAGTTTTGATTTTGCAAGCTCATCACGTCAACATAAATGTTTAAAATTTCAGGTAGTTTAATTTTAGTCTTACTAGTACAATCTGATGTATCTTTAAATAAGTTTTCATATCATGCATCCTTTTGCACAGTAAAGCTTAAGTGAACAGTTGCAGAACATTAATCACATAGTTTAATAGTGATGTGCAATTCTAAACGTTCATAGGTACGCCATGCTAGTAATGATTGTATATGCTATAATAAAAAAAATGGAGTCATATCTTTCTCATACAGTGGTGTTCTCTATATTTTAACTCGAAAAGAGAACTGTGGATTTCAGGCATGCAATGTAACATTAATGTTCCTGTCATTTATGTATTTTTTATGCATCTAGATTTTTGGAATATGAGACAAAGAATCACAAGAGTTATGCAGTTAAATATTTAGATTATATTTATAGTTAGCTATGTGCGGGTTCCTAGTTATGTATGGTGAGCAATAATGCATGTTTTGACCATGATCAAATCATAAGAACATGCAATGGTCGAACCGTACACATTCTGGCTGTTTTTATTTCCATACTGCACCTTTCCTTAAATAGTGCCTTACATCCAGTATATTGTTAATGCCAATTCATTATAGACTGCATTATACAAAGTATTCATAAAAATAGTTTAGATTTAGGGTTTTTCTATAGATGATCCTTTGGATTCCAAGTTGGACAATAATACCTGATTGATCAATATCGCAGCAAGATTACAATATGAAACTCAAGTATGTGTGGACCAAATGTAGAAGTACTCCAGGAATATTCATAAATGGCCATCATATTCCATTGAAACCTTCCAATGCCTTATCATTACAAGTCAAAAGGACCAACATGGGATAACCACATAACAAAAAGCAAGTTTTCTACAGGAGGCTTTTAAAAAGTATAATAAATGACAAATAACAAGCCCATAAGAACATGCAGTCAGTTTGTAATATGTCCTAAACATATAAAAAGCTCATTACCACTTTAAGACCCAAAGTGGTTTTTTTAAATAAAACCTACAAAACAGTACGATCTTAGCAATAGTGTCATAGCCAACTTTATTACTTTTTTCTTATTTTTAATCAAGAAGAGCATCACTGGAATAGCAGTGCATTTCAAAAAAAATCGCATTTATCCAAGTTTTGGCAGAATCTATATTGTCCAGCATTCACTCTTTTGTGTCTCTGTGTTTGTGTGTGCTTTATGCACATGCACGCATGTGCTAATGCAGGTATTGGCTTATTGTGGAGCCTTGTCTGTTAATAAACTGTTACAACTGTGCTGTCTGTTATCATACATGAAGTATGAGTTTTAGGAAGCTCTGTAAGTGGTCACTGTGTCTCGTCCTGCTTTTGTACTGTTCCATCCATTAACCATGTGGCAGTTCAACAGTTTGTGAAGTGTTAAATACAACTGAGACCTTAAAAATAATTTTAACCAATACTGATTTGTATCGTCTTCTGTCTTGTGTAAGTAAGATGAGTGTGTGCTGATTTAAACGTGTGTCAAATTAAGTGTGAAATACAGTAAATTAGCTAATGTCGATAGAGTGTATATTCTACAGCTAAAATAATGTATTTATGTAAACGCCGTACATGTACGTGGTATATGTACACCATAAAATCTATTTGAATAAAATATTTTGTCCTGGAATTGAATATCTTGTATAAAAAATCCTGTCATTTATTCATCCATCTTCTATACCCGCTTATTCCTGGTCACTGGGGTCTGCTTGAGCCTATCCCAGCGCACATAGGGTAAGAGGCAGGGGGTACACGCCGGAAACCCAAGCAAGCACGGGGAGAAAATGACAACTCCGCACAGACTGTATGAAAATTCACAGACTGTAAAAATTCTTAAATGTGTGTGTTTGCTTCTGTGTGTATGTGTGTGTTATCCCTAGATGCATGAGTAGATCACAAATGACGTGGTGAGCTGTTGTTTTTTTAGCAATATCTTTGTAATACAAAGTTGTCATTATTTCAGCTATTCCTTAAAAATGTTTTTTTACATTTTACAAAATTCTGGATTTTGTATTACCACCCCATTCTTCCATATGTGGGTCAAAATAGTTATTAACACTATAAGTCTTTTTAAGTCTAAAATACTGTATATGCAAATCAGACCAACTGGACCATGTTTTTTTCTTACTGCTGAAACTGATTAATAAGAGAGTGAGACAGGTATTAAGAATTCATTAGAAGCATTAAGCTATTATAGCATGTCCTGATGAACAGTCTTTAGGGAATCCCCTCTCAGGCCTTGACTGCTATTTTTAGAACAGACCTTTTTACACAAGAGGATTAACAAAGTTATTTTTCATGTACCAGACTCTAGCCCCTAGTATCGGAGCCACCAAGGCTTGACTGTGATGCGAACATGTATTTACGAGAGGAAAAATAGGAAATTCTGTGCTAAAACAAAACAGTATCCCTTACTAGCTCTCATGCAAAACATTCTGATGATACCTATTTGCCTGTATAATATTTACCTAAATAAATACATCTATTCTTTTAGCCAAAGACACAAGCTTTCTTAGAAAAAAAAACCAATTAAGTTTCTGATGTCTAAGCAGAATTTTGTTTACTACATATAATCAAGATAATAATTGTAATAGTAATAATAATATAAAAAGAAAATATTTTGGAAAAAAACTGTGGTAAAATTAGGTAAACAGTAAAAATTAAACGTTTTTTTTTCAATAAATATTTTTTTTATTATTATTTATACTGTGTTATATTTATAATTAAGCAGAAAAAATCCAGAAGACATTAATACTGTGTTATATTTATAATTATAATACTGTGTTATATTTATAATTAAGCAGAAAAAATCCAGAAAAAATTGGCATCCAACCTGAAAGGACTGTATTTCCGGGACTGTATTTCCATAGACATATTTGTATATGTTGAGTTTGCATGTTCTCCCTGCGCTTGCGTGGGTTTCCTCTGGGTACTCCAGTTTC
>JAOTQW010079606.1:0-12035 GCA_026260075.1 Sisor rabdophorus
CACTATAACCTCTGTATCTGTCTGTCACCCAAATGAGGATGGGTTCCCTGTTGAGCTAGCTAAGCATAGAAGTCATAGAATACATAGAAGTCTTTTCTATGTCTTGTTTAGGGCAGTGCGGTGGCGTATAGGTTAGCATTGTCACCTCACAACAAGAAGGCCCTGGGTTTGAATCCTGGGCTTGGGTTCTTTCTGTGCAGAGTTTACATGTTCTCCCCACACTTGCGTAGGTTTCCTCCCCATGCTGGCGAGGGTGTTCTCTGGGTACTCCAGTTTCCTCCCTTAATCCAAAACTATTTCACCGCCCTGCCCCACACCATACATCTATTTAAAAATCAGAGCTGTATTTTGCAATAATGTCCCAGATACTCCCAGTGCTTGTTTGGGTTTACTCCGGATAGGTTATTGGTGAATCAAAATTGCCCATAGGAGTGAATGTGAGTGTGTAGTTGTGCGTGTGTGTGTCCCTGTGATGGATTGGCGACCTGTCCAGGGAGTAACCCTGCCCCTCGCCCTAAGTGTGCTGTGATCGGCTCCAGCAGACCGCTCTGACCACGGGTTCGGGAATAAGCAGATAGAAAAGATAAATGAATAAAGGAATGCCTTGTTTACTTTCTGTTCTTTACTTTTGTTCCCCATGTGTTGCCTGTCATGTAATTTCCTTTGTGTATCTATACAACTGCGTTTCAGACACAATCAAACAACCCAATGAAAGTTCCAAATAACCTAACATAACCCAATATGATTACCCTGATACTAGGTACACCTAATAAGCCAACATTTTTTAGAGTGTAGGAGTAAGAGTTAGCCTACACCTAAAATAAACTGTTAAAAAATACCATAATATTTCCTAATAATGTACATGAGCATCTGTGTGATTAATATTCTACCATTCAAATAATGAAAGCATTCTTCTTTTTATCTTAAAATGCAGTTTTTATAGTTTCACTTAAAGCATGCAAGTTGATGTCTCAAAAAAGACACAGCGCACTTCAAACACTGTTAAACAGTAATCATGAAACAGAGGGTACCATAGCCTCCAGGGATAGAATTTCAATTCCTGTCTCAGTCCAGTGTGAGATTCCATGTTAAGCTTGTTTTTTAGTATCTCAATTTTCTACCTAGTTCAAAAACATTAATTTCAGGTCCTTTTTTATCAGGTAGTTTTGCAGTATGTTATTAAAATTATAAACAACAAGAGTTTCAATAACACCCACAAAAAAAACAATATAGTATAGATCTAGATCACACTATATCAGTGTTCGGAGAGATGGGATAGCGATTAAGCAG
Source organism: Sisor rabdophorus (assembly GCA_026260075.1). Lineage (NCBI taxonomy): Eukaryota > Metazoa > Chordata > Actinopteri > Siluriformes > Sisoridae > Sisor > Sisor rabdophorus. The sequence goes on from JAOTQW010079606.1 coordinate 1,291, forward strand.
ATATAGAAGATAAATAAATGAATGAAAGTATAAAAGAATGAATTCCACTTATATAATTTTACTATTTAACTTTACTACATTTTCTAAAATATAGCTCTACAATACTTTAATATGTCATTTGGGAAACCATTGCAATCAGTATAGCTTTTTTCAATAACATTAATTTAAATCTAACCACATAGGTTAACCATAAGCTACTTTCTAGTTTTCATCATTTAGCTAACGATTGTGTTGGTCTTTTCTACAACTACTGCGGAACCTGCATAGTTGACTGTTAATTGTTTACATAAAATAAGTTCTGCTGGCTGTACTGAAAAATCAGCCAAATTACTTATATACTTATATGTATAAACATTTTACTTGGGTCAAAACAGTTTAAACCCAAGCTAAAAATGCTTTTACTAATCTATTATGGTAAAATTTAAAGCCACTGTTTTTTCTTAAATAGTCAATAATTTGCAATAAGAGTGAGTGTGATTAAGAGTGTTAAATAATAATGATAAGAGTAATAATAATATTAATAGTAGTTCTATGGACTGATAGACCATACCTATTGAGTAATTGAGTAATGTCAATGTAAAACATTAAATAAAAACACTGATAATATTACTAACTCTCTTACTACTACTAAACATCTGCAGAGAGATGAATTGAAAATGAAGACAGAACCCAAAGGAAAATTAAGGTTATAAATGGTTGGATAAAAGGTTTAGCTAATGGATGCAGGTTAAATTTATTCTCTGGCAAAGATTTTTTTGGAAAGCTTATCAATACAAAGGAAAGCCAAAATGAAGTTTCTATTACAGGTTAGTATAATTTAAACAGTTTATTTTTCTAACATTTTATGTTCAATTTATGCAAAAGTGCAAGTCCTAAAGGGTTTATACTGTACACATTTTAGTGTGTACAATTATATTAATGACCTTTTTAAAGGGAATCCAATAAGCCACCTCATAAAGAGTGCTAAAAACTTTCTTTAAAAGAGCAAAAACTCTAAATCCCCTTAAAGTTATTGCCTCAGGACTCTACACAGTAAGACAATCTACACAGTAAGCCTTTTTTTAAACAAAAGTTAATTAAGTTTTGTCTAAAACCTGTGCCACTTGCAAACTCGCCAGTCCCAGGTATTAATCTACAGAGCTTGCATACAGAGAGAGCATTTTAAGGGGCTAAGCTAACGACAGCACAGAGACCATCTTTAAAATTGGATTATGGCTTTTGCAGTTTAGATCGTGGTTAAGATTGTCAATGTGTTGCCTGCTCTGATCAGCAGCTTCTAGCCGTTGGAGATGAATTCACACTCAAGGGAAAAGGATGAAAGTGTGGCAATGGTAAACCGATCTACTTCAGTGTAGCTCCCAGGATCCCACAGTGGTACACCAAAACCTGCAGAAAGAGTCAGTGGATTATGGGTTGTAGCATGGGAAATTGACAAAATGTAGGCAGTATATCAGTAGAGACTAAGTATAGATAGCTTTCTATAAATGTAGGATAGCAAGGTGGCTGCATTGTCCATACTAAAACATAATTAGTTAATCAACATCTGTTAAACTTTCAAGAAATGCATTATAACCTTGTAGCATGTGTAGTAGTTAGATCTTTTACCATTATACAACTTTAAAATGTTTGTCAGTTTGTTTTTCACTCTACTGAATAAGTACCCGTAGTGGACTTATTTTAAAAGGTCACATTGAGACCTTTTACTGATTATTTAATTATCTCACTGGAATAACTTTTATCAAAGCACAGTATGTTGCTTTTAAATACTAGACATTTATCAAAAATATATTAGTGATATGTGGGGGAAGTGGTACAACATTGGTTAAGGTGTTGTACCGCTATTTGGAAGATAAAGGTTTGATTCCCATAGGCGGCGCGGTGGCGTAGTGGTTAGCAACGTCGCCTCCCAACAAGAAAGTCCTGGGTTTTAATCCTGGCCATAGGGTCTTCCTGTGCAGAGTATGCATGTTCTTCCTGCACTTGCGTGTGTTTCCTCCAGGTACTCCGGTTTTCTCCCACAACCCAAAAGCATGTACATTAGGCTAATTGGTGACTCTAAATTGCCTATAGTAAACGCTCATATCGGCATAGGGATCATCTATTAGCAAGCATTAACAGCCAGTACATCATACTACCACATTTGCTATGGCTAAATCGAAATCATTATGGGGCATGAACCCAGCTGGTGGACTCCTGGCAAAAGCTTGACACTGTTTGAGAAGCTCAAACTCTCTTAAGCCACGATTAGGCCTAACATGGTCCTATTTCCAGAATCATCAAGGCGGATGGTTTAAATGAAATTTACTGTGCCCTGAAAGAACCTGGTGGAAAAGGTGTTTAAACAATAGACAGCAATGTTATCAATTGAATGCTGTAACAGCGGATGGAAGTCTCTCTGTTATAGTTGGCTGCCAAGGTTTTGTCATTATTCAATTCAATTCAGTTTTATTTGTATAGCGCTTTTTACAATGGTAATTGTCAAAAAGCAGCTTTACACAATTGATGAAATTATGATACAGAATGTAATAGAAACCAGTTTGTCCCTACATGACTGGTGAAGTGTCTAGAAAGGTATAAATTAAAATTTGTATTTTTCTTTTTTAATGTGTTAGAAGTGTAAAAATACTTAGAAAACTGCAAAAGAAATTTGGCTTTTTATTACCATTACTTAAAATCTGATTCACAATAAGGTAGAAACAAACTTTTTATGCAATACTTGGGCTGGAAGGAATAAAATATAAATTCAACTTAAAAAAGCATCTTCTGGTTAAACATTACCAAAAAAAACAGTCAGAGTGTTCAATGCAAAAATAACAATTATTGTGTGGAATCTACAGTGTGAAACTATCACAATGGGTGCACCCACATTTTTATTAGCATTTTTAAAGTTCCTAAAGTAAACAACTATTCAATTGAAGTTTCTTGTAGCACTGTCCTATTGTTATGCATTAAAAATATCAGTAATAAGACTATGCTTCTAGTAGAAAAGTGTGTCTAACAAACAAAGCACCTGAGTGGTTTAAAATTTGCATAATATCTGTTTTAATTGTAATAGAGTAAATTCTGCGTTGCTTAAAACTGACAGAACATGCAAATTGAGGGTAAAGCTTTGTATTTATTATCATTATAACCCACTATGAAACACAGCAGGGTGACATTGCAAGATGACAACTTCTTAACCTTCCTGTTTAGGGCCACAGAAAACCATGGAGCCCCTAACAAAATACCATGATTTTTTTTAGTATATTTTGTCTGCTCAGTAGATAGATATTAAAATAAATGTATATATTATAATTTTATTAAGTAAAAGATGGACAGCATGGTGGCGTAGTGGTTAGCATGGTCGCCTCACGACAAGAAGGTCCCAGGTTCGATTCCTGGGCAAGAGTATATGTTGTCAATATGTTTGTGTAATAGTGTCCAATTTATCCAAAACCCAAAAACCTGTCATCTCAAATCCTGCTTTGCATTGCTTATCTACCGATTAACAACAGTTATGATTTAAGAGACTGATTAATCGGCTCATTGTGTCTTGCTGACCGTTGTTAACTTTTATAATTATCTGCACTTGCATCTGACTCCTCATCTATGACACACTAAAACATTAGACCACAAAGAAAAAATACATAAATCAGAGAGTATTTATCTGTAAAATGCAATAAGTAATTTTAATAAAAACCTGTGCGCTGAGATAGGCTCCAGCAGACCCCCGTGACCCCGGAAAGTTCGGGTAAGCGGGTAAAGAAGATGAATGAATGAATGAATGAATGAATAAAAACCTGAAAGATGCTCAGAAAATCTTAAAAATTTGTTTTGATTTTGTTTATTGTTGTTTATTGTTATTTACAACTGTATATTCTACATTCATGGTGTGTCATAGTTAATGGTTTCATGGGCAATTCATGGTGAATTTTTTAAAGTAGTTTTTAAAGTCAAACTTTCCGTTTTATTGACGTTTTGTACTTAAACTTTAATTGGTATTCATTACTGACAAATAAATGTAAAGAAAAAAAAGGGGAGGGATTATCTTACTTACCTGCACTTATTAATTAATGTGCAGGAGAAAAAACGCGGCACATGCTAACACAAGATGGAGGCGGACAAGACAGACGTAAATGACAACCCAGCTGGAAGTAAAATCCTGTGGAGTGCTACTGAAATAAACCCCTGGCCACATTTACAAGACTACTTTGACGTTACGTAGAAAAAAGTCAACAGCTTTATCATGCAGTGCAAACTGTTTGTTCTGGACAACTGAACTGCAGCTTACAAAAGATCAAACCTGTGCAAGCATGCGGAGGTCAGTTAATAATGCTTATATATCTTCAGTCTAAGTAATTATAAAAATGACATTTTTAGATTAACATATTTGTGTCTATTTAAAATTACACCAGAATCCTCCACCCTTATCCCTGTTCTTAAAAAAAATACTCAGTAAATCTTTAAAGGTACTTTTTACTTTTATTTAGATTTGTAGACCAGTAACTTTACTGGTACTTAAGTAAAATTTTATTGAAGTAACAGTATTAAAAAAATGTTCGGAAAAAAAAATTGTTTTCTTTTAAAGGGATTATCTTTATATGTTTTAATAGTCTATATATTGTTACTTAACAATGAGGAGGCAAAAATAACTAAAAAAAATGATAAAATCTACTTTTTCTGTTACAGACTAATTTCATTATATTTGACAGCATTTCATGCTGGGTTTAGGACTGTAGTGTCTTTTGGGGTCTGGTGATTTAGCCTCTAGAAGCATTTGGAAACCAATTAATATGTTTAAATATATTATAATCAGTTACAACATCCTAGCATGTCTGTTAGTTGAAATAATCAAGTTTAAAAAAAAAAAAGAATTCACAGATCACAGGGGTGGAATTTCTACATTTGATAATTTTTCCTCGTTCTTCCCGACACTGAAAAAACGGCAATTTCATTTTTGGGCTGATACAGATAATATAATTATTAATATAATTGTTGATATTAATTCATTAATTTATTTATCTTTTATACATACTTATTACCTAACTCAGTATCATGGGGTCTAATGGATCCTATCCCAGCGCACATAGGGCAAGAGTCAGGGATACACCCTGGACAGAAACCTGGGGGAAGTAGAAGGTCATAAGGGTGCTATTTGTATCTGTATCTGTTTTGAATATAGGTCAGCTTCTGATGTCTTTAGGCCAGCAGAGAAGGACAAACACGAAAGTGCTCTTTCTCTCACACACACAGAGACACACACACACACAACCATACACACAGAGACAAAGTGTAATCAATTTAACTGCAGGCTCTGTAGAGAGTACGCAAGACCAAGAAATACGTTGCAGATAACACAGCACTGCAATAACTGCTCCATAACATCTGATCCACTACAAAACTATCAATTCGTTTATACACGTAGAGAGTCATTTATAGTGCTTTAAGGAGTCATTTATATGTCCTTGATTTTTTAAACTATTTTTTAAATTTGATCAATGTACAGGAAATAATATTCTCTGTAATGCTGAGCAAATTAATCCAACTTGAGAAACTATATTTACTATTATGTATGCTATCATTGTTTTTCACATAATTATTAGGTTTGCTTTATTAACTAGTGCTAGAGCACTGAGAAGTATTAAAATATTAGTGCATAAACCAGTAAACAATCTGTACTAGCTAACTTAAGGTGGCCTGGATTGTGATGTAAATAAACAGCATCATTATCACATTCTTGGACTCTATGTCCTTTTTTTTTTATTAAAAAAAACCTACTTTTAATCGCATACACATACATCTAGGAAATGACAATATCTAAAAAAAAAACCAACAACACTAGACACATTATATTATAATAAATAGGCTTGTAGTAAATGTGTAATACTTAATAGGTAAGATAAATTATAATTTCAGGGTAGGTACTCATCAGGACTCTTTTCTGTTTTGTCTCCAAGACCTACATGTTTCTAAAGTACTTAAACTGACATTGCAATTTTATTTATCTTTAACCGCTTACTGTAACAGTTAACTTTATTTTTCTCTCTTATATCTAAAAAAACCCCAATTCTTTCCCTCAAAGTTTCTTTATATACTGGATTTACAACCTAGTATTGATATATTTATTGGTAGATACTTCAAAGCCCTGTGTACGTCACTCTGGTTAAATATAAATGTACATATGTACACATGAGCAACCATCGCGAGCAGCCGGAATAAATACAAAATACTATTAATAGTCTTAATAGAAAAAATAAATAGCAAAAATCTAAAAAACAAATATAAAAATACATGAATGAAACTACATAGAAAAAAAGGCAGAAGATAAAGAAACATTTGCAGTCCGTGCTAGTTATAACGGAACTGTTATGTCCAAAAATTTATGGTAATTATTAATAAAACGAAATGTAAAAACTCTTGGAAAAAGTAAACAATAAAACACTGAACTCTCGAAAAGGGCGCCTAAGAAGAAGAGCTAAAATTTTCAACTTACTTTGGTGCCGAAACCCAGAATTCCAGGAGCCCAGAGACTTCTGAAACCTTGTTCCAGGACCGTACATCTGCCTTCACAGAAGCCGGCTTAAATATAGATAAGGTAAGCAGAAACTTGTTATTAAGACTGTGTATAGTGTATAGTCATTCTGTGGTAAAAGAGACTGAAAGCTGTGGCGGCGGGTGTAGGCAGCTGGCTGCATAGAAAAAGAACCAATTAAAATCAGAACATAACAGTTAAGAACTAGTGAAAAAAGGAAAAACATCAACTCCCAGCCGGTTGAGCGGGGGTGGTTTAAGAAAAAAAAAATCTGTGGGTATCTCCAGAACACAGAACTGGAATTCCTGGAGCTGGGTCTGATCGGGCAGGTGGAATTTAGAAAAGCGAGGGTAAAAATGAAGTCTTTGACACTAAAAGGAAAAAATGACAAAAAGCAAGTTCCACCATAAGCACAAGACAGCGAGATCCCGACTTGCAGCCCCACATGAAAATTGCCTCTAATTAAGAAGGATGGAAATACTATGTGTTATGGACTTTTATAGATGACTGTCCAACATTCGAGAAAAGGCACAGAAGTGAATTAGCAGATTTAAGGAAAGAGCTTGTCAAAGCAGTCTTAAAAGGATTATTTGCAGGCAGCTACTAAGAAATTAGACGAACCAAACCTAATGAAAACTAAAGTAAACATTAAAACTCTTGAAGATGAAAACATTAAAAGCTTCTAAAGAAATTAACATTGAACAAATAAATTTAAAACAACCCTTTGCAAATTAGGGGGAGAGAGCTCATATTCCAGTATAAATAGAGGATTTTTTTAAGGGGGACACACTCGTTTTGCCCCTCTGATTAGGATGCATTGCTTTTGTCATAGACCTCTTCTAAGACCTCTTAAAAACATATTTTGACTGACTGCAAATAAACCTTTGCTGCCCTCATTACCCTGGCTTGCAGGAAACTGATTGTATTAAGGCATAGTGTTTAAAATTAAAGGAAGAGGATGAAAAGTTTGTTGGGACCTACCCAAGTGTAGACACGTGGTGCTGAAAGCTTTGAAATTTCTGTTAACTGTACTGTATAGTATTGTGTAATTCCCACAGTTACAAAAACTCGGACTTGGGGTCTTTCTGTGTGGAGTTTGCATGTTCTTTCCGCGCCTACGTAGGTTTCCTCCGGGTACTCCGGTTTTCTCCCACAGTCCAAAAACATGCACATTAGGTTGATTGATGACTCTAAATTGCCCATAAGAATGAATGTGTGAGTGTGTGGTTGTGTGTGTGTGTGGCCCTGCGATGGATTGGGACCTGTCCAGGGTGTGGCCCCTGCCTCTCGCCCTGTGTGCACTGGGATAGGCTCCAGCAGACCCCTCGTGACACTGAGTTTGGGAATAAACAGGTATATTTTCCAGAGCAAAGCCTTATATTAGAACCAAATAGACTCAATAGCTTCGTTGTATAGACAGTTATTTAATCGCAAAAGAAAACCTAATGGTTTTCAATATGGTTGTTATTGTTGTGCCATTGAATGACTGTGTCCTGTGGAGAATCCTATTAATGGGTCATTAATTTTAACTTCTTTATCCTCACTGGGAAAATTTTTATATAAGCAAGAAAGTGACAAATGAAACCACAGCAGGAGTAATTCAAGGAGAGGAAAACAAGCCAGTGATTAATAGGAGAAACACAGAGCAAAGTGAATGCCAGAGACTGAGATGATTCGAATTATGAAAGATATCTGATATCTCTGGTCTTAAGAGACTTCTTACGCTGAAAGTACAGTTGCACTGACGTGTGATTGGCTGGAATAATGGACCAAAAACAGGAATATGGATATACAGTCAAGAAATCATCAATAAAAAGTTTTTAAATGGTTTTGCATTGTGATAGGTCAGGGCTTTCTACAACCCTCCTTGAAACTTCTCAACACAGAGCCTGCCTTAGACTGATTTTTATCAAATTATAAATTAAAAGAAAAATATAAACATATTTGTATACCACTGTCTTTACCAAATTTTGATAGGATGGTCAAGAGAGATGTTTGGGTGGGCTTAATCCACCTCTGCCCATGTCTAGAGCTGACTCTGGTGTGGCATTAATCCTACTAAAACAAACATATAACCTGATTACATAATCAGTCTGAAATAATGAGTCTGTTTCTGAAATCACGCCAATCTGTAGTTCTTGCCAGACCACTCACCTTTTTCCCCCCAGGCATTTCAACTGTTTTAGTTTAATTGGTATTAATCTTTATAAGCCACTTTTATTTTTACATATTTATTCTTGAAGTGGATTGCACCAACTTATTGCACCTAATGCAACTGAGTGCAGTAATAGACACAATTTGTGAAAAATATTTGTGGGACTCCTGCGAAGTGGAAAAATGTTTAAATAAATTAAATTAATTAATGCACGCTTTTTCCATGTCACAGGGACCTTAACCAGCGTAAATGCGGTGACAACATGAAACTTCACACAGAAATCCCCTGCCTGGGATCAAACCTGGTAGTTTCTCACTAAGCCATCAGCCTAAAATTACAATTTTATTCTTAGCTTAATGTTGCCACCAGATCCAGTCTTTATAAAGCTTAGTTTGTGGATAAGTACCTATAAACAATAAGCCCCATAGGCAGTTTTCCAGTGATAACCTTGTCCTCTAAATCAGACAAACCCTTTTTTGTCTGATACTCCCTCTGCTGCAAGAAAATCTTTTAGGGCCCTACTTCAGATTTAATGTTATCGGTCTTGGTATTTCTTGCATTTTGTGTAATTAGTATCACTAGCACTGCATCTGGGTCCAAAGTGCATGCGTCATCCAGCTGCTGAAGACGAAACAACCTCGTTTTTGTTGAATTAAAAATTTGTTCACTTTTGATTAACCAGGGGCTCATGATTAAAATTAGTTGAATTATGCTTACTGCTCAGTACTTTTCAAAATATGATGCATCTAGGTGTAAGAATTTTGTCAAAGCCAGTAAGCAGTTTGCCAGAAGTAAAAGAAATAATGCTATTCTAAAAAATACATACAGTCTATGTTTATTGTCTTAGGACGAGAGGCGGGGGAGGGGGTGTACACACTGGGCAGATCGCCAGTCCATCGCAGGGCCACACACACAACTTCCATGGGCAATTTATATTGCTCTCTCTCTCTCTCTATATATATATATATATAGAGAGAGAGAGAGAGAGTGAGAGAGAAATATATATATATATATATATATATAGATAGATAGATAGAATTTCACATGAATTATGTAGTTTTGAGAAATTAATGAATGCATGATAATTGTGAAACAGTGAATATTGCTCAGAGTATAATCATACCAAAAAATTTATAATTGTTGCTTCCATACACGGAACAGAAGGCTGTCTTTTTTAAAGTACATGGTAAGCGTTCTGTTATAGAATTATAAGTGACTAAGCTTAATACTGAAGATTACACTTTTTTATGTCCAACAAACCAATTCATTCATTTATTCATTTATCTTCTATAACCTTTGACTGGGAATGGCTCTATGAAAATTCCTATAAATACAGGTTCTAATTCCAAGCAACATAAGGTTACAAGTATTTATGTGCACTTATATCTTTTTAATTTTTATTCTGCAGAAGAAGGGCTCAAAAAAAAGTATGAAGACCACTTGCTTAGATATATTTGAAAAAAAGGTAAGCGTCTGCCAAATGCTGGAAATGTAAAAGTATTATAAAACTAGTATATAACTTTTTAAATAATAAAAAGGTTTTATAAATTTCAAGTTGTTATAAAAATTCAGTTATTGACTTGTAGGAATTAGTTATTTTTGTTGCCTGGTTTATTTTAATGGGGAATGATTAAATACTAAAAACTGTTGGGAGTCCTGCTAACCAAAAGTTGGTGAGGACCTATTTTATTATAACTTTAAATATGGGTAAGTGATAGCACAGCGATCATGGTTTTGAACTAATAATCGGAAAGTCCATTCTCAATCTTTTAAATTAGCAGCTATTAAACCTTTAATTAAGAAACCTGACCTTGACCAAAATGAGCTGTCGAACTACAGGCCGATATCCAACCTTCCGTTTATCTCTAAAATCCTAGAGAAGGTAGTAGCACAGCAGCTTTGTTCTTATTTACAAAGAAATAACTTACACGAACTGTATTAATCAGGTTTCAGGCCTCATCACAGCACAGAGACTGCACTGGTCAAAGTAGCGAATGACCTCTTACTGGCATCCGATCAAGGCCATGTCTCATTGCTTGTATTACTTGACCTTAGTGCGGCTTTCGACACCATAGATCA
>JAOTQW010079624.1:0-12034 GCA_026260075.1 Sisor rabdophorus
GGCGCATGTTGGGTGTTTTGGGGGGAAGGCCAGGGAAGCCAGATTAAGGTGGTTTAGAGAATAGAACTAGGTGGAGACAGGTGATTCCCTAAATGGGAGCAGCCGAAATGAGAAATAGAAGGAGATACACTATTGTGAAAAAATAATAGTTAGCTGTATAGATATTTTAATCACCAATGTCCATTGACAAGCATGTCTTTCATTTTAATTTCTCTGTTTGACAAATTTTATTTACTAATTTATTGCTTCATTTATTATTTTTTTTAGCAGTCATTACATCCAGCTCAGGGATGCAGCTACCCAGTCAAAAAATTCAGTGGGCCATGAAAAGGCACAATACACTCACTACACACACACACACATAAAAATGAGAGAAAAAATTAATTTTCAGATGTTATATGTCTGCTAATAGTTTACATTACTTGAAAATCTATGTCGTTAACATATCACAGCTAAAAACAATTATTCTTGGTCACACAAAATTTACAATTTAAAAACCTTCAGTCTTTCAGACTGCATGGAAACTCTAGGTTTCCATGTAGCAATTCACGTTCTGTGGAGTGTTTTACTTTATTGTTTGGGAAAGACCTTCTTTTACAATGAAGCTTTTATGAAGCATCTTCAAGCTGTGAGGTTCGCTTCCTCTTCTGGATTGCACTGTATAAAATGCATCTTTAATTGAGGGCAGATGCAGCACTGATGAAAGAGGTAAATTGCTACTAAAAAGAATTTAAAAATAAGTATGCTAATTTGAGAGGTAAAAGCTAATATTTCATATGCAAATAAGAAGCTGTAAAGGCCAAATTCTTTCCCATTCATATGTAAATGAACAGCTTTATGTTACAATTTCCCAACAGATTGTAAGAATTACATTTTCTTTGATGGATGCAGAAATATTTATTCAGTAATATAGAAGCAAGCCTATTAATTTAACTGTAATGTTAAAGGTTGGGCTTTACCTAACTTTTTTTTCATTTCTTGTGTTTTACAGTAACTACCAGTCAGGTAAAATAACAGTGGCAAAGCAAGCTAAAATCAGTAGTTGCTGGCTCAGATCTTACCCTGGTGCTGTCTCAGAACTGCAGTTTTAATGCAGCCTGCAAATATCTACTTGCATTAAAGCACAACAAGACGGGCACAGCTGTAAATACACAAGAAGCCATTAAATAAAGCTGTCAGTTTGCATTGTAGAAATTTTATAAGATAACCTTTATGAAACTCTTCATAACCTTGCTGCAGCTTACCTTTCAGACCTCATACAACCCTACACTCCTTCACAAACTCTTTGCTTCTCTACACTAGGTCTCCTCAGTACACCATCTGCTTGCCTAAAAACCATGAGCCTTCATCTCTGGAATTCTCTCCCACCTGTCAACCACTATTTAGACTCATTAGCTATTTAGAACAGTCCACTCCACATAATTTCTGTCTGCCCGCAAAGATTTGAGCATTTGTGTATATGTTCTCCCATTGTTGTTATTGTTATTAGCATTATTTTTTTCTTTTAAACTGTACTGTTATTCTTTGTTACAAGTTGCCCTTCAATGGTCTGATAGGCAACCTAAATAAAATGTATTTATTATTATTATTAAGATCATGGTTGATTGTTGAAAAACGAAAAAAATCACATCCTATGTGTTTTTAAGGGTCTATTTTAATAATTTTTACAAACTATTTAAATAAAGGATATTAATGTAATTAAATTGTAATTAAACAAAGTGAATGTATAACATACCAGTTTCTTAGATAATAAAAAAACCCTGTTTATTCAGGCTTAGCTCAAATGTTTCCTTACATTCACTGTCACATTTTGGCATGCAGTAATATTGAAATCGAAAACAATATAACAGATGTGATGATTTTCATTTTGCCTGTGTGTGAACACTTGTATTCATATGAGATTGAAATAGAAGCGTGCCTTTTTCAAAGAAGCTCACTAAATATAAAGCATTTGTTTTACAGCACTGTTACAAGCATGTCAAGACTTGATTTTCCTGCTTCTTCCTCTTTGCTGCTGAAAGAAACAAAGCTGGCATCCAACACAGGACCGTCTACCCACCACAGCCCCGGCAAAGATCTCATTATAGGACAGCATTACAGTTACCACCCAATAGCTGATGTTGTGTGTGCCTGTGTGGGTGTAAAAGAGAGAGATTTGTAAAAGAGAGTGTGTGTGTGAGGGGGGGCCTTCATTTTTATATTTCATCAACTAAGATGCCGATAGAAATAATGTTGCAGATTTTTGCACTAGTTTTAATAGCTTTGCTGCTTATTCATTTTAAAATGCTTAGTCTAATCCCATAATGCATTCTGTTTTTCAATGCTTAGGGTAATATGATGATACATCATTGTATCTAACAGAAAAAAACTTGCTTAATTTAATCAGCTAGGAATATTCTTTAACCGTTTAACTGATATTAACCTTTAGTTTAGTACAGCTTTTGAAAAACAGTCACAGACGCCTGGCATGAAGGATAATGAAAGAGACTGCTTGAAAAAAATGCACGCAGTTCCATGGAAACACAGTTGCAGAGCTACCTATTGAGTGACAATGTGGCCTGGCATAAAATATAAGCCCGGACTACACCCCATAAAGAAGTGAGCAATCACAAAACAGTCCTCTCTGTTTCTTTTTTCACAAGCTTTTCTTATGCTTACACTGCAGTGCCTGCTAATTCGAACAGTTTGCAACTATAGCTTTCCGATGTGTGGGATAGGTCTGAACTAGTCCACATAGTTTTTAAGTCTTGTAAGAAAAATTTGAGACATTTCTGACAGATGCTGTTACTCACTGTGTAGTGATTTGTGCTTATGTTCCATATTTTACTACTGTGAATGTCAGCATGTAAAACTTACATTGACATTATTAAAACTTCATTGTAATTCTGACCTACTTATAAGATTTTTATTCCCAGTTGCAATTTGGCAAACCCAGAGCAGCTTACTTTACATAACTAAACATAACAGCTAAGGACTCCGCAATGATTGTTAGTCCTGGGGATTGAACACACAACCTACTGATCATCAGTCCAACAACTTAACCACTAAGATATTTGTAACTCCTCTGAATTAAACAGAAGAGGTTTTTTTTATTTCCGAACATCACTAGAATAACACAGGAAGAAGGTGGCACTGGTAGTAACCCAATATTCTGTGTGACCACTAATGGAAGCAATGGTGTGAGAAAGAAGAGTTTCCTTCAACACTCAACGAAGGCTGCCAGACCATAAAAATGTCATAATTAAACAATAACTCCCCAAAAATGTTGCTTTTTTAATATGAAGCCAGTCTTTTAACAAACTAAAAGGAAATGAACAGTGGACTGGGTAAAAATAAGGCTATATCTTGAGATAAAATCTATAGAATTATCATTAAAGTTCTTACACAAGGTGCAAATGCAATCAATAAGAAAAAAGTTAAAAGTGAAGCTAAAAAAATACACCTAAAAAGTTGTTTTTTAGCAGAGTATGTAAGTGGAGTGGAAACGCAGGATTAACCCAGAATTTAGAGCAGTATTTCGAAAGTCTGAGTTTGGAGTAGGTTTCTTAAAAGTCGACAAGAGCGTTGTGGTTTTCTGTCACTCTAAATGTGCAACACTAACACTCATTCAAGAGCTCAACTCATGTTAATGACTGATAACACAACTATGCGGCATGGGGCATGAACAAATTCTAAAAATGTTACTGAAAAGTTAAACACCACATAGCATAGTTCATAATAAAAATATTTATGGTGGAGCATTAAATAAGGCACACCGCTTCATCACAGAGTAAACATAAAGCAATAAGTAATTGAGGAGGAAACACAAAATGAGCAAAAACTAAGGTAGTAAAAATTTAGAGCACAAAAGGAGCAATTATTAAAGGCTTTAAGCACACACCAAAAGATGTACTTGCGGGCTCCACTCCGTTTACATACGCTCATTAACATATGAAAATAAAGGATAATAATGATGCATATGTTTTAGTAGGTGATTATAGCATATGCATCATTATTATCCTTATTTTCATATGATAATACAGGATAATCATGATGCATATGTTTTAATTTGTGATTATAGCATTGCCTGCCTTCCACCCTATGTGTGCTGGGATAGGCTCCAGCAGACCCTTGTGACCCCAAGTCAGAAAAAAAGCAGGCATAGAAGATGAATCAATGAATATAGCATAGTATTTGATATAATAGTATGAACTCCAACCTCTAGGCAAAAATGAACCTCTTTGGACCTTATATTGAACTGAAAATGTTTGAGTGTGCAAGAACACTGGCAGAGTGAAATCAGAGACTGAAGACCAATTCAGACCACATAATTCATCAACATTTAAATCGCTTTCCAGGTTAAGCAACATGAACATTTCAATAAGAATGTATTTGCTTTTGCCAAGCATCCTGATCTGACCTTTACACATCTGCCCACAAGATGTTATTTTTATGTGGGTAACATTTTAAAACTGTAATTCATGTTTATTTTAAGGGCTCTGTTTTCCAGATTGTATTCTAGATTTGGTTACTAGACTTTAAACCCTTTTCCACATACCTCCAAAAGAAAACAATCTACCTGTCTCTACCTTTTTGAGTAACTGATCTCTGGAAAAGTGTGGTGGTGTAGTGGTTAGCACGTTTGCCTCACAGCAAGAAAGTTGTGGTTTTGATTCCTGGGTTATTCTGTGCAGAGTTTGTATGTTCTTGCTTGCGTGGGTTTTCTCCGGGTACTCCGGCTTCTTCCCACAGTCCAAAAACATGTACATTAGGTTGACTGGTAATTCTAAATTACCCATAGGAGTGAATGTAAGTGCATGTGGTTGTTCGTCTACGTGTGTGGCCCTGCAATCGACTGGTGACCTCTCCAGGGTGTACCCCTGCCTCTCGCCCTATGTACGCTGGGATAGGCTCCAGAAGACCCTCGTGAACCCGAGCTAGGGAATAAGGTGGGTAAAAGATGAATGAATGAATGAATTTCTGGAAACTTATGTTATTTGGCCAGTGACATCAGGCACAATATGGCTCAACAGTACAGCTTTAAATCTTGCAGGTAGTTGTATTATACAACTACCTGCATATGTATGGTACATTAAACATAAATATAGTGCAACAAACATTCATACTAAATAAACACACACAACCAAATCAGTGCCATTTCTAAACTGAGAAAAATACACCATTAAACAATCAGCTAGTAGTGATGTGGTTTCCTGCCCAATAATGGACAAAGGGAGAGAGCTAACAGGTTGCACAAAGCAATAAATAGGCTATAGTTAGTCATGTGCATTAGATTAACAAATCTATCTTGGGAAGGCATCAGTGCAAATTTTAATTCTAATGAAGCTGCAGACATATGTATCTGTACTTTCTGGGTGGAAAGTTGACAAGCTATCTGCTGTCAATCAAATGTACACTTACACACTCTAGGGCAGATGGTGGGCATGTTTTGATAAAAGCACGTGTTAGCCCTCTAACCCATGTGTGCACCTCCAAGTATGCATCGTTGATCCAGAAGGTTGCATTTCAGCATACATCTAACACTTTTAGATTTCTTTATTAACTTTTTTTCCTACCCCTAGGGTATTCATATATTTATTGATATCGGTGTGTTTTGGATTATTGCTTAGAATAGACTAGCTCGGAAAAATCCCACCGGAGGAATTCTAGTTAAGGAAATACTGACGTTAGTCTGATAATAAAAATATTCCGCATGCGCATTATAGTTACTCTCATCAGCAGCACACAGATGCTGTCCGACGCCGCTGGTGGTCTCAAAATATATTGACCAGATATCAATAATAATATCAGTAAAACAGAGGATGTATATGGCAGCCTCTGAATTGTGTTGTGTGTTTTTGAAAGTGATGCATTACTTACTTTATTTCACTCCTCAGCTCCCTGGTTCGCTTATTCACCGCGGTGTGGAAAAGACTGCTGCAAAAGGGGGGGACTACTAAAGGATTACACTTTTGGAAAAAAAATATATAGATATAAAATATAAATATATTTCCCGAATAAACTCTATTGTGAGTGCGATAGCGTCAGTGTGTCTCGGTTGGGCGCTAAGTTTCCCGAACCACGGGCTGAACGCGATTCACTTACTGACTAACCCGCGCCACGAACACCGGCGGGAAGGCGGAGCCCTAGCCCCACGTCACAAATCGTCCAAACGCATTAATGTGAAACAGCAGAAGTTTGCGCGCTGTCCTTGCTCAACATCTGGAGATATAAAATCTGAAAAGAAAAAAAAACCCTATACCCTTATAATCGAAGTTGGCTATCCCTTTATACTTTACATAGAATACTGCAACTTATAATCAGGTTCATTATAAGAACAGGAAACCCCTGAGGCCACTACCTGGCCAGGTAACTTTAAGGATCCAGGAGGGCTGGTGTCCTGTAGAGATTGGCTCTAACTTGCCTCAAAACGCCTGCTTGTAAGTTTCAGGTATACCAGGCAACACCTTGATTAGTTCCTTTTGATCCATTAAAACTTGCTCCAAGTATTATCGATCTTAGCTTTCTTTGCTTAGCTTTGTGTGTTAGGGTTTTTTTTCATCACAGTACATTTACTCTATTTAAATAGACTGACTGTTAACACAAACTGACTTTCTGCTCAGTTGTCTCTTGGTGTAAGTGTGTGTGCTCCGTGTACTGCTTTAAACTGCCATCCTAGTCAGCATTTACTCCTGCCTTGTCTCTGGGTTCCTGGAAAAGGTTTTAAGAGCCTCTGTCATCTATACTTTTAATATTATTATAGTATTTAGTAAGATAGTTACATATTGAACCTAGTAATCAGCAGAGTAAAACTAGCACACATCAGTCACATATCTAACAATGTAATAATATAAAAAGAAGCATTTAACTTTTTTACAAACCTAGTTTTTATTTGCCATTTTATCTGGTTGCTGTTTCAAACTTGAGCAGAAACATTTGGAATCGTAGATAAATGTTAAAGCAATAGCCATCAAACTACATTTTTGACTCGACTGGAAAAAAAGTGTGCTCTGTTCACTGTAGAAAAATATATAAAAACAGTTTTAAAAACCCTGAGCATGGGGGCCAAGGATCCTTGATTATGTAATAAAAGTGTTAGCAAGAATAAAATTTAATGGATTATAAATGTTTTTATAACTTAAAAGTTTACATCACTTAATAACAACATAACACATGTGACTAATCTGGATAAAGCACAAGTGCACAGTGCACAAGCATTAAGCAAAAGCTTATTCCCCAAACTCGGGTTCACGGTGTCTGCTGAAGGCAGGGGTACACTCTGGACAGGTCGCCAGTCCATAGCAGGGCCACACAACCACACGCACTCACACTCACTCCTATGGGCAATTTAGAGTCAACAAGTAACATAATGCACATGTTTTTGGACCATGGAAGAAAACCAGAGTACCCGGAGGGAACCCACGCGAGCGCAGGGAAAACATGCAAACTCCGCACAAAAAGACCCCAAGCCCGGTGCACAAGCAAGCTTTATTTATTTAAAAGATGCATTATTTGACATATCTACTGCTATTACTACTAACTTTAGTAGCTAAAGTAATTTTTTATGTATTTCAAACAAGCATACATTAAATGTCTACGTACATTTATGGTAATTACAATATAAGTGTTGTTTTATGTATCACACAAATATAGATCAGCTCAATGCCATATATTTCTTATAGATCAGGAATGAAGTCTATGACCAAAATCTGTCCCAGATAGGTTCAGTCTTCAAATAACAATAGCCAGTGTACTTACTGTATTAGCTTTCCTCTATGAGTTCACATTTCAGCCTTGTGCTGAACCGTAGACTTGGCCTTTGATATAAATATCTGTCCAGTAGAGCGCCACACCACTCCTGATTCTGCTCGATAAATCATTCTTGAATTCAAAAGAGTAACCCAATTATTTTGACCAACCCCTATTCCATTTTAGCCTTTATTTATCTTTTTACACAGAATGAATTAGGTGACATTATTTGTTCGTTTTTAGGTCACATGCTGGCTCAGATTTCTTGGATGATAATGAAATACATGAATGAACTTTGGACTACATGATGAATGATGAAAACATTTAAGCAGGCCAAAATGGTCTTATTAGGGTTTTACCATGGATTAGATTTCATAGGACAATAAAGAAAAATGCTATCCAGTTTAATGCATTCTGTGTAAAGTTTTAATCTCAGTCAAACACTGAGACAGTATTATTGGCTTTACAGAATATTCAGTTTCAAATCCATGTAAATTCAGTGTCATATTGCTGCACACATTCTGTTCAAATAACGAGATTTGTTGACTAGGCGAGTGGAAGAAGATGACGGTAGTGTGCACAAAAGGGACCATTTGTTAAGCATAAAACACTCACACATTGAAAAGATTCAGAAAACAGTAGCAGCAAGTCAAAAGTGCAGATTCTAGATAGAGTTCTTTGTTAAATTTATCATAGCTGGATACTCAGCATCTGTTTCTTAGAGATAGCATTAGCAGAATAATATGCTGATCTTTAACGATATTAGCAAAAGGAATGCATTTTGTGGAACACATACCCTAGATGGCATTTCCACGTGGTCCTCATCCTCCTCCTTTTCTCTGAGGAATCAGGCCCATTTCTTTTGTAGGATAGAGAGACTTCCACCAAGGGAATTTATAGTGTTGCCATCAGTATAATTTCTGTATTTGTTTAGGCTCACTGGGAAAAAATGAAATATTTGTAACATATAGTGCATCTAATGGGAAAATTCAAAACAGTCTAGGGACCCCTGCACTTTGAGGGTCTCAAGAGATCTGTATGTTAGGTAGGGGCTCACAATTTCTAACGGCACCACTGCATATAGCAGCTGTAAAATTTATAAAGTGTAACTACATTTACAGTTAGCACTGTCGCCTCACAGCACGAAGGTCCCAGGTTCGATCACGGTTTGAGTTTGCATGTTGTCCTCTTACGTGGGTTCACTCCGGGTACTACAGTTTTCTCCCACAGTCCAAAAAACATGTGTAGGTTGATTGGTGATTCTAAATTGCCCATACAAGTAAATGTGAGTGTGTGTGGTTGTTCGTCAATTTGTGGACCTGCCATGGACTGGTGACGTGAAACATGAAAATTCTCCAGTTGCAATGTTTTGGCTTACTCTGTTTAATCCTAGTAGCCTGATATACCCTTTTTTAAGCTAAAGGCCCTGAGATCAATTCTGACCTTCTTTTTAATTTTTTTAAATACTTTAAAAAATTTGAGAAAAAAGTGTGTTGTAGACATAATCTTTGTCTACATGCCTGTAACATGCTAAGTGATTGGTTTATATTTAAATTTAAGTTTATATTGGATGGCAACTAATGGTCATGGCCAACATAATGGCATTATTGTTTCGATTCAGCTAAATAAAGCAAGTGATGGGATTAGTAGAACTCCATAAAAAGATCCATTAAGCTTGACATCATAACACTAAACCAAAAAGCACCAATTCTACACATGTCCTGCTTCAAAAGGGTAACAAATTTTAAGTTACCTGCTTTTCACTCTTAGGAGCTGCAGTGGCTCTTTGCCACTAAATTATTTTCTTCCTCAGCAGCAAAGATGTAGACAGCTTTAGTTTAACATGCTAGTGTCAATGTTCAGGCAGCAGAGCAGAACAAATCAGAAATGTCTCTGTTGGTTATGGTTAACATGGCTACACTTGCTACAAAGAGGAACAAGCAAAACAGGGAGACTTTAGGTAAACCCCCACAATAAATCAAATCAGGAGACACAGGAGATTCAGTTCTGTGTGCCGTTAGTGAAATGCAGAAATGGGAACATAGAAGACAGTTGGTGTCAGGATATGGGAAGCATTACAGTCTGACCTGTTCTAACCTTTTCCTGCTTCAACAACCCAGGGGTTCACCAAATTTTCATGCTTCTTTCCGGGATCTGCTTACAGATAGAAGAGAAAATGTCCCTGTTACTTCTTTTACACATATTCAAAATATTCTTTAAACAGGAAGTTATTCTTCAGCTGTAAACATTGTATTAAAATCTAAGGGAAACTCTGGAACAATATGTGCAGTGCAGGGAGGGATAGAGCTGCAAAGCTTTCTTATAGTAAAATATAGTAAAATATACAAAAACATTGCATAAGAATAGGTGTTGTAGTAAACTCTTTGTGTGGCTGCAATAGTTTTTTTTCTCCTGGTCTGTTGCCCCAGGAAAGATAAAGCTAAAATGGGGAAAGGAAACAATTAAATGTCTGTGGAGTGACTGTACCTAAAGGGACTCAGGTCTGTTAATCAGTAACAGTAAAAGAGCTTAAGGGCCCCCAGATGTAATGTCTTAAAGTCTGCTTTTGGTCTTAATTAACACCTTAATCAACAGAGAATGTAGACAGTTCAGTCAAGAATGTTAATAAAACTACTTTTTGAGTGCTACAAGATTTAACCATTTAGATTTTTGATTATATTATTAAAAAAAGAATTTGAATTACTGAATAATGCATGTTGCTACATGTCTTCTAGTGTAAATTAAAACTTATTAGAGTTAAACAAATTAGTAGCCATCCATCGACTCAAACTTTTCAAAAGGCTTACAGCCCAGATTGTTACACAATGTTGGAGAAAATGTTCCTCACACATGCTCATTTTGCATTCACTAATGCCTGGTGTGAGGTGCTTCACAAATCTCAAACCAATCGGCATCCTACATACATTATTACGTTATTTTTTCTTTCTGCAGCAATGACACAGACATGGTAGTGACATGAAAATGCATGGGCACATGGACAAGTGTATCAGACAGTACTCTCATTCTGATTTTTTTAACACCTTGCTGGATTGAGCCAAACAGTTTACAGCAGGGTTTTGTTAATGTGCTCACTGAAATTGGGCTTGGAAAAAGCTAAGCTGCGTTCTCTTATTACTAACATATTGGTGTAATAAGAGGGGGGTTTCATGATGTCTTTACAATGCCATAAGGCTGTACCCGTAACACTTATACCAGCATATATGACTGATACATCCAGTTATTACGGTTATTTCTCTGTAGTGAAATGTTAAACTACACATTTTACAATATTTAAAATATAAGCGTGTATACATACTATATTTTGCGTTCAAATTATTTATGCTTCAATAAGCAAGCATTTTTTTTCGAATCATTTGAAAGTATAATTTATAGTGCCTAGCCATTTTTGTTCAGGAGAAGTAAGTACACTGTATTAACTTGTGTGTCATAGACAACTAACTTTAAATGCACATTGACACAACACACAAAGGACCAGAAAGAAACAGTTGTACACTATGGAACAACATTTACTCCCTGCAGTGGGTTTCAGAGATAAAGAGCCACAAGGAGAGGAAGTGCTTCTTAAAGTTCAGCAACGGTCCATAAACTCAGGAGAGTGAGGGGCCATGGACGCCCACTAGGGACTCCATCTGCACAGAGGATATGCTGCTTTTAAACAGCATTACGGCACTTTCAGACTTTTAGGTCCTTATTACGCCGTGGGGCAAAATACTGATGCAGCTGATATGTATATAATAAGGATTAAAATATTTTTTTTTGGATCAAGATCTTTTACATGCAGACTTTTTTCTTCTATTGTTATTCTTATATTAAAAAAGACTCATGGCCAGTTTTTACAGGGTCCACTTAAATAAAGACAACATAACCTGTGACCTTATTATCTGTACATCCTGTAGTCTGTCCTCCCGGCCTCTAGACAGAATGAATAATGGATGTTTGGTCTATGCTGAACCATGCCTCGTTAGAAGAAAAAGATGCAGGTCAGTTGATATTAACAGGGCTGGAAAGTGTATTTAAATTTGGACCTGTACAAAAAATTAATCTGCCTCAGGGGGTAGAATCAGGGTTGAGCATCTTTGGCCAGTAGATAGGTTATATATTTTTAGTTATTGGCATGATACATTATGAGGTATGAGCAGTTTATGTGAGTCATGGCGTCTGTGATTGTTGGCAAGTACATTACAACTGTGTAGAGAGCTTTAGGTTTTTCTATTAATTCTTTGGTTTTAGCATGTTTTTGGACTGTGGGAGGAAACCGGAGTACCCGGAGGAAACCAACGCAAGC
>JAOTQW010079671.1:0-12025 GCA_026260075.1 Sisor rabdophorus
ATTGATCGAGCTTTGCTAAGAGCTTTCTTGTAGCTCTGGAAGCTCTCTTTCCACGAAAAAGGGTTAGGGTTCTCATCCTCCGAATCAAACCCTTATTCTGGGAATCAAATCCTGCTTGTGTATACCCTGCTTCCGAATAGCAGTCCTAACATCTTAACCCATGTTACCACTTCTATCTCTTGGTCATCATTAGTGACCCTAGCTATCCTTGACTTTAATGCATTCCTGCAGAACTGCAACTTCTCATGCAAAAAAAATAAAATCATAAATTTCATTTTTGCAGAAAACTTCCTGCGCTCAGAATGGTCAGTCTGCCACTGCTTTTTAGACTGGAAAGAATCATAGGTAGCAGATTTTTTTGGACATTTTGATGCAAATCAGCAGTAACAGAAACTCTTTTTTTACAGCTAAATTTATAGGATTGCATCAATACGTATATTATAGAATATTTTATGGAATGTGTGCCTGCTCCTCCATCTCTGTCTCCTCGCTGCTGTTTTTAGTCTTGCTGACCCTTTATAATTCTTTAATCTAATGACTGATACGTTGTAAATGAGTCCTCTTAATGGAAAGAGTTCTCCCTATCAGTTCCCTATCCTAAATTGGGTTTGAGTTGTGGTAAATAGGATTTCTATTATATTTTGACATCTGATAACTTTAAAAAGATATAAACTTAACAATAGCCTACTTTCTAAAAAAATTTAAGAAACCTCACAGCCTTCACATGGTCTGCTGGATCCTATCCCAGTGCACATAGGGTGAGAAGCAGTGTCGGCAGTCCATCACAGGGGCACACCTAGACAAACAACCACACACTCTCACTCCTATTTGGAATCACAAATAACCCAATTTACTTGTTTTGGACTGTGGGAGAAAACTGAAGTACCCAGAGGAATGCCACGCAAGTGTGGGGAGAACATGCTTCACACAGAAATACCTGGGAATCAAACCCGCAACCTTCTTGCTGTGCGGCGATAGTGCTAAACACTACTTCAGTGTGCCATCACCCTAAATTCTAAGCAAATTCTTACTTATTAGTGCTGTAAACATCATTAGATCTTAATATACATATAATTTGAGTTTATTACTACTCTACAAATATCAGAAATACGAAGAACCCTTAAACACGTGTACAGTACCTGGATTTTATTTTTAAATTTTGGAAATTAGTTAATGTTAATATGTGTCTAGGACAGTACACGGTGGACTTGATTTAGCAAAGTAGGATGGGATCTTGGATTTATTATCCTTGGATTGAAAAATATTATTTTGAATCAACATTTCAATTAAACTAATCATAATGCTTCCATAGATTTTTAGATCTCTTTCTTTCTTGTCCATAAACAAAATATTAGTGAGTCATAAACAACCACTTATAAGCAATTTAATATAAAATGTTCTGAAAAACATTCATTGATTCTAAATTGCCCATAGGAGTGAGTTTGAGTATGTGCGGTTGTGTCCCTGATATCAACTGGTGACCTGTCCAGGTGTACCCCTGCCACTCACCCTATATAAACCCCATGGCCCTGAGGTCAGTAATAAGCGGGTATAGAAGGTGAATGAGTGAATGAATATATTTAAAGTATTACATTTTGCTTTACAAAGTTGAAAAGATGATCCAGGTTGGACAAAATCTCCTCCATAGTTAAAAATAGAAAAGCTTAGTTTTTAATTAATGCATTCTTTTTGTTTTAATAGTTAAATATGTTAAACATGCGTGCCGGCATGTTACTTTATAAAAGTAATTAGTTATAGATACTAGTTACTAATAATTATAAGTTATTCTAGTTACTTGGCGGCACGGTGACATAATGGTTAGCACAGTCGCCTAACAGCAAAAATGTCCCGGGTTTGATTCCCAAGCAAGGGGTCTTAATGTGCAGAGTTTGCATGATGTCCCTGGGTTTACTCTGGTTACTCTTCCCACAGTCCAGAAAACATGTTCAATAGGTTGATTGGTGACTCTAAATAGCCTATATCTCTGTGATGGACTGGCAACCTGTCCATTGTTTACCCCTGCGTAGTGGTTAGCACAGTCGCTGCACAACAGGGTTGGATTCCCTGGCATGGGGTCTTTCTGTGCTGATTTTGCATGTTCTTCCCACGGTTACGTAGGTTTTCCCACAGTCCAAAACATGTGCATTAGGGTGATTGGTGCTTCTCAATTGCCCATAGAAGTGAGTGTGAGCGAGTGTGGTTGTGTGTGTAGTCCTGTGATGGACTGGTGACCTATCCAGGGTGTACCCCTGCCTCTCGCCCTATGTGCAATAGGCTCCAGCAGACCCCCGTGACCGCGAGCTCTGGAATAATATAATAGGATAATATGATATAAAATGAATGAATGAAAAATGGATTTGTCACCTCTATGACACACCGTACAACATAATTTTCTTTGCATATCCCATCTTGTCAGATTGGGGTCAAATATGATACAGCGCCACTGAATCAGGAAGGGTTTTTGCTCAAGAACCCAATAGTTGGAGACCTGAACCAAGGTTTTTCCTTGGTAGTGGTTGGAAATGGTGACTGCATGTTTAATTACTTGACAGTGTATAGGAGTGGCAAAAAAAGGTGTCAAAAACAGGCCAACGTGCAACCATGGACAAGTGATTTAGTAGATGAGTCTGTACTGTAAATTTTTCATGATTTGGAAAATACAGCATTAAACTGATACTTGTTAGCGCTCGCTTTCATTGTAAATATAATGGCTTACTGAAAAAACTTTTCCAGCATGATGTCATTTACTCATATTCTTATACCCATAGGCCTGATTTGTCACTCATGTCAATTTTATTAGCATTTACCTAAAAGCAGGAAACTAAACACAAGATTTAATGTCTGCAAGATTCAAACTAAAGTCTGTCAATCAGAACAGTGATTACATTTGGGAATAAAAATTATTTTAAAATGATACACAACAGTCAATTATGAACAAAAATCCTGAATCCTGAAATCTTACATAGAAATGAACCTACAGTATAAGTCACTTGTATAAACATTAATTAAATTCAGAATGTGGACTACACCTTTAATGCTAGATAGAAAGTTCCTTCATATAGAAATAAACTTACTGACTTAAATGATACAGCATAATACAAAGAAAAGGAAAAACTTTCAAATCCTTAATGGATGTGATTTTGCCAAGTAGGATCTGATCCCTGATTTGACATCATGACATTAACTTCTGTGTAGCGTTTGCATGTTCTCCCCTCGCTTTATTCCGGTTACTCTGATTCCTCCCACAGTCCAAAAAGGTGTACATTAGGTTGATTGATGACTCCTAATTGCCCATAGGAGCGGCTAAGCAGTTTTAGAAGATGAATAAATAAATATATGATTGTGCATGATTTGGTGTCTACATTAATTAATGTTTATTTTGGATTATTAGAATTATTACAATCTAAGATCACTAATGTTCCTCCTGATTATCATTGATTTTTAAGAGTTTATTGTCTAATTTAATGTTGGAATATAATGTTAATCCAGGAATTTAAAAATGTGTTTATCCTCAGTAAACTGCTTAGGATCTGGAGCAGTTCCCAGAAACACTGGGCATAAGACAGAAACATACCTTGAAAGGGACCCATTTACAACCACTACTAGGTTATTATAGTATTACAGCGAATTTGCTATAATACAGACTATATAAGATCCTTGAGTCAAAATTAAAACGAGATTCATTTGCTAGGTTTGATTATTTTTACATGTAGGCAACAATGCAGGAAAGCATTTAACAGTGAGGTGCTGGAATTTTAAACAACTAGCATGAGGTCTGCATTATAGTGACAATATGTTCATAACTTGTGGTTTACAATTAGATGCAATAACAAAAACTACCATAGTTCAATATTTACCAGAAGCCAGAGCACTTGGTATCCTGGTAAATTTAGGTCCTGGCTGAGGCTAAATGTAAATTTAGTAAAATTGTTGTTCACACTGGGGGCGCTGTGGCATAGTGGTTAGCATAGTCGCCTCACAGCAAAAAAGTTCCGGGTTCAATTTTCAGGACTTTATCTGTGTGGAGTTTGCATGTTCTCAGGTGAAAGAAAACTAAACAAGAGGTATTTCGCATTGCATGGAGGGAAAGTATCATAATTTAAATCTTACAGATTTGCATTGAAAACTGCTAGATCTGATTACTTTACCTCTCGCCTAGAAGAAAACAAATACAACCCCAGGTACTTATTTGATACGGTTGCTAAATTAACTCATAATAAAGCCTCAACAGATGATAATGTTAACCAACAGCATAGCAGTGATGACTTTATGAACCACTTATAACCATAACCATGCAGCGAACAGCTGTAGTAACACATCAGATAAAGTGCCATAAGAAAAATTTCACTCATTCTCTACTGTAAAAGAAGAAGAATTTAATACTTTGATTTAAAACTTAATTATAAATGTTTGTAATATAATATTATATGATATCACAGTCTGCTGGAATAATTAAATACACATCATACAATCTGTTTGGGGTGGCAACGACTATAAAACATTTGTTTACTTTTGCATGCAGGAAAGACTGAGGCATAAAACATTAATGAGGTTAGGATTATGCCATCAGTGACATCTCTTTGCTTCCAAGAGTTGAACAGAAGGCTGGTCCCTGGAGGGTTCCTGGGCTGGCCCTGTACAAGCCTTCACAGCTGCCTTCTGCTCCTCACTAATAAGGAGAACGTTCAGAGGTAGGGATATCCTCCAAAATAATTATAATTTGCCTAATCATTTCATTTACACACCCCTCCCTCTTGAATGCTACAGATAATAAGAGAGGGATGAGTGAGTGCAGGCTAAATTTCTTCATAATCCAAGTAGAGATGCTGACCATATAAATTTAGAGTCTTGGTGTTTAGCACTGATGCCTCACAGGCCAGAGTTCGATTCCTTGGCTATACTGTCTTAAGTTTGCATGTCCTCCTTTTGTTGGCAAGTTTAATCTAGGTACTCCGGTTTTCTCCCACAGTCCAAAAATATGTATGTTCAATGAATGAATAAATGAATGAATTAAATGCAGTTATTGATGTAGATTGTTAATAGATTTTTACACACATGCTTGCTTTAAAACTTGCTTGTGCATGCTTGCTTTTAATCTTTCAAGCAGTGATATTAGCAGTGATAAAGTTTGTTAGCAGTAATTACATTTATTTATTGACACAATAGAGATTGTGTCAATGCAGCTAGATTACTAGACAAAAATTCATTCATCCATGCATCCCTTCATTCATTCATCTTCCATAGCCATTTCCGAATTCGGGGGCCCCGAATCTGCTGGAGCACATAGGGCGAATGGCATGGGTACACCCTGGACAGGTTGTCAGTCCATCACAATGGAGGTTTTTTTAAATTATTATTGTCAAGTAAGTAAATATATACTGTAATTACATTATATGAATATAGATATTGTATTACTATTTTATATGTAATTATAGATATGCATTACATATAGATATGTATACTCTATTTTACAATCTGCCTTCAATTAGCTCCAATTTACTTCATCCTCTCTACTCACACACACTAACTCCATGTCCCCCTGTTCTTTCGCCTTCCTCTTTGCCTTCTGCTTCAAGCTTCAATATTGTCACTATCCCTTCTCTATCCAAACTCTGGCCCCTTTGACATGAGCCATCCTCTAATCACTCCCAAAGAAAACCTCAACACCTTTATCTTTTCTACCTTACACTCTGCTACCTACCTCTTCCTAATCTGATCGATGATTTTAACATGTTAACTATTCTATTATGAATATATTTCTCTATTATGAATAAAATCTTCTCAGGTTAATAAGTTACTTTCAGCAGTTTTCTAAGTTTTGAACCCAAAAGTTAAAACATTTTTGATTACAACTAAACCAAAAGATTCTTATAAATCAGCACACTACCAATAAATCAAGTGTAAAGACATAACACTAAATCATCCACAAACTAATCAACCCAGTACATACCAGTGGTAGGCAGTAGCATTTTGTACCGTTTTTCTCTGCTGCATTGCTTCCAGTATGTGTAAGTGTATGTTACATTTTTTGTCCAGTTAGGTTTTAGCCTCTATGTGCTGCCATGTCAGACTTATCTGCCCCCAGATTGTAGTGATCTGCACAAATTAAAACAGTTTAATTTGATTTTTTTCCCACAAATCTGTCTGATATAGGAAAAGAAATTACCTTTGTCTTGGACATAATTAAAAAAACAGTTTTTAAGGTGTACTTAGTTGGAAGTTAGACATCGTGAGGAGAGTTTGGTTGAATATAACTAATCGCCTGAAGATAACTAATCACCACTTCCAGACCAGTGCCTATGAGCGATACCGAGGGTATTTACACTCATTTTATAAAAAGTGTCTCTTTTTCTCTCTCTTTGAAATTATGATATAAAGAGTGGTGGTATTAAGAGGTGTATCAAACGGATAAGTCCATAATGAAGGCCCAGTTACCAAATGCACAGCCACTGGTATACACAATTAATCTCCCACTCTAAACCACATGTTACTTTCATTCATTTCAATTCAGCTTTATTTGTATTTGAATGGCAGAGAAAGAAAAAGAAAGAAAAGGGGAAAACAGGGCAGAACGGTAAGAATTGTCAAAGGTAACAGGCTTTGTAGTAAATGTATTAAGTGTAGGATGCAGGCAGGGACTCCGGCAAGACTAACTATAACAATCATTCATTCTTCATTCATTCATTCAACTTCTATACCCGCTTATTCCTGAACCCAGGGTCATGGGGGTCTGCTGAAGCCTATCCTAGCACAGATAGGGTAAAAAGCAGGGAGTACACCCTGGACAGGTCACCATCCCATCACGGGGCCACACACATACAACCACATGCACTCACACTCACTACTATGGGCAATTTAAAATCAACCTAATGCACATGTTTTTGAATTGAGGGAGAAAACCGGAGTACCCAGAGAAAACCCACATGCACACAGAAAGACAAGGTGCGGGGGGTTCTGAAACCAGAACCTTCTTGTTGTGAGGCGACCGTGCTAACCACTACGCCGCCACGCCGCGCCGCCCCTAACTATAACAGCATAAGTAAAAGAATAATCAGGTGGAGACACAGACTGGAAGGATCCCTGTTATGTAAAATAACCTGACACTCTCACCGATTGTACACCTGGGTGACCAATGAGAGTGAGTAAGACATCACCTAAACATACCAGATCACTAAAATATTCAACTTTTATTAGTTTCCCAGATCTGCTCCTTCTAATAAAGGTCTAACAGAAAAATCAGTTTTTTTGTACTTAAATAAAAAATGGCAGGACCATTTGTACAAATGGGTTTGTCCATGACCATAGCATATGCTCTATTACATTGTTTCATTGACTGAAACTGAATGGCTAACATGAATGAATACTATTTTCTTACCTGTTTCTTTCATGCTTGATATCCTGTCAACTAATAGCAAAGTGCCAAAAAAAGTTGTAATCTAAAACCTTTACTGCAACACATGCAGATGGCAATTGTCTAATTTCTAAGTTGTCAGTTGGCAACTATCCAAGCATCTTGGCATATCAGGTAAAAATAAATAAAGAGTAAGCAGCAGCTCCCAATTAATTTTAAAACAACAGCTAAATGAGAACTAATGAGCAGTGTTTACATATGTTCAACAAAGAACAATTTAAAAGGCTGTTATTGTGAAAAAGCAACGTAAGAGATCACCGTGTATTTTGTTTGTGATTTACTGTGAATTTTTGCACTACAGTTGTGATGTCTGAGACTTGCTGGATGAATGAGCTTAGCTCACCTTTTCAGATGGCATCACTAATTACAAAGCAACACATGTGTGTGATCTAAGGAGGATTCATTAGTTTAAGTGTGGATGTGCCATGTGTACCGCACATTTACATCCATTGTGTGGCTTGCACTACGGCAAACCGGGATTTGGTTTAAAATTGGGTCCTTTCTAAAATAAAAAATAAAAAAAGGCCCTGTCAGAAGAGACCCTGTTACAAATTGTATTTGCAAAAAATACAAATTGTATTTGCAAAAAGCTTACAGTGGATTTAGCTGCATAATAAGATTATGGCAAATAATCAATAAATTGTGAACAAAAATAATGGACCACTGCCTGCTACCGAACCTTGCTTGTTGGACAGTTAATCAATAAAATAACATTTTCCACTTTTTGGACATCAAAAATAGACTTCCATTAAATCACCACAGCTTAATACTGTACAGTACTACTTTAAAATAATTATTATAGTAATATTTATTCATTTACTCATCTTCTATATACACTTATTCACAAACAAGAGGACAGGACAAGTTGCCAGTCCATCGTAGGGCCACACATAGACAAACAACCATACGCACTGACATTCACTCCTATGGGCATTTTAGAATCAATTTAGAATCACCAATCAACCTAATGTACATGTTTTTGGACTGTGGAAAGTAAACCGAAGAACCCAGAGTAAAAGAATCCAAGAACCACTGAAATAATCCTACATTCCAAAAAGGACAGGACAGGATTACCAGGGAAAATGATGAGTAACTGATGAGTATCAGTACTTTGGCCAAACAATGCATGCATAAAAATGATCATGTAATAATCATTTATCTTACCTGCTACAATCATAAATAATTTATGTATCTATATGTAGAACCGCTGTATGGTTCTACAATAGAACTCTTACCAAGATTAGCCAAAATCATTTTTTTTACTAATATGGATATCTTCAACTTATTAAACTGATCCTAAACAACCTGGAAAAGGGTACAGTCAAAAGAGAAAACCACACTGAAACTGTAAAAATATTTCTTGTACACTCAGACTACAGTAATTTTTTATTATTTATGGATTTATGCAACTAGGAATACGACACTACAGTGGACTACAATACAAGTCTCAGTGAAACTGAAAAAACACTAGCATTTTTTCAGTGGCCGTCTGCTAAAATCAAGATTCAGTGTGATCTAAGATGCGTTTTTTACGGATGCAACATAATATAAAATATCATACCAAATACTATTTATAAAGACAAGGTAAGAGTACCATTTTTTTTCTTGGTATTTGCTGATACTATTACCTGTATTTTTTTGGCTTTGTGAGATTATTTTTGCAACTCTGACTATTTCTTTCCAGTTTTGTTGTTTTGCAAGCATTTAACTTTAGGTCTTTTATTAGATTACTTGTAAAATAAACACTAATTCTTCCATCTTAATATTTTTAAGGAAATATGTTAGCAGTCTGCTATGTTTGGGTTTGTCATCATTCATTTTAATATTTTTTACAACAGATAGTTGTAAAACTATCCAGAGACTTTAGACTGAATTTAGACTATTTATTCAGCGTGGGTTACATTTACATGAGGATCATGAACTTCTTAATGGCACATACAGACTGATTGCAAAAAATGTGGTATGCCAGATCACACATTTGTTTTCCGTCTATTTACTCAATATTATCAGCCTGCAATATTATGGCTCTGTAAATCCAGGCACACAGCAGTTACATAACTTCACTTTCCATCTTAAGACAAGGTGAGGACAGGTGAAGCAAAGGTACAAGACTGCAGCAGAGAAAAACAAAACCTAGGTCTTATTGTCTACAGAAATATTTATATAAATATAAACATTCAACTGCATTTTATTTACTTTTTTGTATGTAAAAATTATGCAAGCTCTATTAAGATTAAAATGTTTACTTTTACAAAGTCAGAAAGGTTATAAAAAGGATTTCTATATAGAGAGGCATTACATGCACTGTACAGATAGTTTACCTCACTATTACATCTTTATTTGTTGTTTTTAACATGTGTATTTTTAACATGTGTATGTATTTCTAGATTTGGCCTTACTTACACAACATGTATAATACAGTAACATCCATTGTTCAGGAAATGGTCTTTTATTCTTTTATTGTTGTGATTGCTGTCCATTTAGTACATCAGTTTTACTGATGGATTTGTCATTCTGAAAGGGGTCTGAAATGATTTTTTTCCATGCATTTTGAGGGCTGCCATATATCTGTTTTATTAGTAGAAACAGTGCGAAAAAAACCTCATATTCTTTGCATACTGAAGCAGAGTTTGTAAACTTCAGTAAACTTCAGAAAAAAAATAATGTAATGCTGCAAAGCACAAAGACATTCTAGACAACTGTTGACTTTCAACACTGGGGCACCAGCTTGGCACACAGTCATGTGTATGTACTGGTAAAGTGTCCACAAACTTTTGAACTGTATGCCGCAAATTCTTGGTGTGCAAACTTGTCTTGATTGCATTTTTAAATGGCCTTTACTTTTCAGGTAGCATTGTTGAATATATCAACTAAGAGACATTGCTGGAGGAGCAGTCTTGATAGATTTATTTAAATGTCTGGGGTAGCCGCTGGAAAATGTCTCTCTGGGAATGGAAAAGTAGATTCCTAATGCTTATTTCATCTTTAATATTTCACCAAAAACATGCAAATGTGTCGTCACATATATTTATTCTTCTGGTAAAAAAAGGGGGCTGGAGGTCAAGAATAAGGATGACCATTACACTGTTCATGACATTTTCATCATGCTTAGGTCAGGGTTACACCAAGTTCTATCTGAGGAGATAAGAGTTAAATTCGTTAATTGTGTTAATTGTGTGTATTAATTTCCCCATTTACAGTATGCCTAATGTTAAGGCACCCTGTATTATAAAATGCAACAAATTATGCATATGTAAGTCAGTCATCTTAATGTAATGTATTAGGACACCTGAAATCACATTTTATACATGTTTTTTTAGTATCCTGTTCTAGATATAGTCTCACACTTTAATAACCTTCACATGTTCAAAGGGCTTTTCAGTAGACTGTGGACCAGGGAGGTAATTTCTGCATTTAGACAAAATAATATTAGTAAAAGTCAGGTGCTACTGGTGAGTGAGAAGGTCTGGGATGCAGTCAATGTTTAGTTAATCACAAGGTTCTAATCTAACCAAGAGATGTCATGCTTTAGCACAGGAGCTTTTACTACAGGGATGTAAAATGTCTGCTTTATAGTTCTCTTAGTTCTATTGACAAGAAACACTAATGCTGCTTTTCAAAATTATGGAAATACCTCTTTGGGTAGGACACTGTTTTGAATGTGGTAGAATGTCCATAAGCCTGTCCATCTAACCTTAGTGGGCAAAAGTCACTGGTTACCATAGACAGGCTAATAGTCTAAAAACAGGGTCCCATACAGACAAGAAATCTCTCTCTCTCTCTTTCTCTCTCACTCACACACACACACACACACACACACACACACACTCTTCGGGGCAATTTAGAATCACCAATCAACCTACCATACGTGCTTTTGGATTGTGGGAGTAAACTGGATTCTCTTGAGTAAACTCACACAAACCCAGGAAGAACATGTAAATTCTACACAGAAAGACCGCAGCAGGAAATACAAGCCTGGGACCTATTTGCTCTGAGGCAGCAGTGCTAAGCTTTTGGTTATAATATGCAGATTTTCATTCATACACCTAGTCATATAAGTTATATCCCCTACACACACTCCCACATACACCTACTTTTTCAGCTACACTTGTTACATTAAAACAACATCAGCCAGGGAAAGAAGGGAAAAGAGATATTTACACCTCACAGGCTATCACAGTGGAACATTCCCCTAGCAGGCAGATCCATTACATACATACATACAGACAAGACTTTACACAAGAGATAATGTGAAGCTGGAGCAGCTTTGAATGCTGATGTATTTTTTAACTATACTATCTAATAGATACTGTAAGTTGCAAGGTGTTATCCATGCTGCTACAGGATAACTAGTAGTTTTTGTGGCTGCACACTGGCATCTCTGCAGTACAATCTTAAAACAGGTCCCATAACAAATAACTAAGTGATTTCTTTTCCCCCAAATTCTAAACTACAAGGGAATGAAAAAAATATTTAAAAGATGGTTGTAATTAATCAAATGCACAAAATGCATTAATGAGAAAATAATTAGTAGATTAAGTTCGGTGTTAGGGCCACGAACACACACACACATTCACTCCTATGGGCAATTTAGAGTCACCAATCAACCTAATG
>JAOTQW010079677.1:0-23780 GCA_026260075.1 Sisor rabdophorus
TCGCTCTGGATAAGAGCGTCTGCTAAATGCTGTAAATGTAAATGTGTGTGTGTGTTTGTGTGTGTGAGTGTTGCATTCTAACCACTCTGTTGAGATGTTGGAGGCTTTGACTTTGTTCAGTTCATCCTGGATGGTTTGCTTGGCCCGGATCTCAGCATCCAATGCAGATTGCAGCTCTAGGCGAGCCGACATATCCAACTTGGCCAAACGCCGCATCTTCCATGGCATGTCCTGCAAAATGTAACACACAAATTATTATTCTAAAGCAGCTTATATACACTATACAACCAAACGTAATGGGACACCAGTCAATCACAGCTGTGTCTTTAATCAGTCTAATTCTTCTTCTGTACTGTAATCCCAATAAATTGAGTCATGTGACTGTGTGAATTTTTGTTGATTTAGTTCCAATAGTATAAGTCAGCTTAGACACTGATGTTGAGATGAGAAGGTCTGGGGTTCAGTCAGGTTCATCCTTTCATTCTAAAGGTGTTTGGTTTAAAAAGGCTGAGTCAGAATCAAGACTCTGTACAGGACATGAGAGTTCATTCACTACAAAACCTTCATAACATAGCATGTCCTGGCAGAGATCAGAGGGTTTGTGGACCAATCATACTGTTACAGCAACATTTGGATATGTTTAATAGGTATCCGAAAACCTTTCACCACAGAGAAATACGTAATCATTTTGAATAAAAAACAGAGATTAGATATTAGCTGTTAGACTCACTGTGCCTCTGGCTCCCAGGCTAGAGTTTCTCAGACTCTCCAGCTCCTCCGTCATCCTTGTAGCTAGTGCTTGAAGATAGCCTCGAGCATCCTTTTCATCACTTACCCTTAAACACACACACACACACACATTAGCAGCAGCAAAACCAAGGGGTTATTGTCCGATTAACACTTTTCGGCCTGTCCTAAACTCTATATTAATAATACAGCTTTAGAAATTCAAGTTAATTCCACAAGGTGGCAGAAAACCAGAGAAATAAAATTACACACCACAATTGTAAACATGTAGCGCTATAAAAGGTCAAATTTTATGACATATTACTCACTCATTACTGCCCTCTTATATGAAAAATTGTATAGTATTGTAAAGTAACATTATTAGTAGAATTATTAAAATGTCTTTAGGTAAATACTAACAGGTATACTCAAATATACTACTCTTTAATACTGTAATAAAATCTGTACTATGGTATTTTTTCCTGTGGACTAATGTACTGGTGCAAAAGTGGGTTTTAGCACTTTACCTGCGTAAAGAACACGCATGGACTTAAACTGGCATTGAAGAACCACTTCGATTTCCATAAAAAAACTTTAACAAATAAGTGACCTTTTAAGTAGAAGCATTTACAGTAAATCCTGCATAAGTTTTCAGATTGGTTTTTAGACTTTGTTAATTGTAAGCGGTACACAAGTAAAGTGTTCATTTCGACCGTAAGCAGCTTAATGGATTTTTCAGTGTATACTTATACTTAAAAAGGGCGGCGCGGTGGCGTAGTGCTTAGCATGGTTGCCTCACAACTAGAAGGTCCTGGGTCCAATTTCCGGGCTTGGGTCTCTCTGCGGAGTTTGCATGTTCTCCCCGCGCTTGTGTGGGTTTCCTCCGGGTACTCTGGTTTTCCCCCGCAGTCCAAAAACATGTGCATTAGGTTAATTTTAAATTACTTTAAATTGCTCATAGGAGTGAATGTGAGTGTGTGTGGCCCTTCGATAGACTGGCGACCTGTCCAAGGTGTTCACCCTGCCTCTCACCCTATGTGCTCTGGGATAGGCTCTAGCAGACCCCCGTGACCCCGAGTTTGGAAATAAGCGGGTATAATAAATGAATGTATCCTTAAAAAATCTGCTGATTTTAAACTACCCTTTTACACATGCTGTTTTATTCACCGCTTAGTTTGTAATCGGAAAGTGGGAGACGGGGTACGGAATAAGTACTGTAAAACCTTTGGGAACCTTTCATTTGTACAGAAAAAAATTTTTAACTGGGTTTTTATTTTGTTTGCAATACGACATGAATCTAGGCAGGTTTGGCAACGGCACGCATAAATTCCCTGAAACGACAAAGGGGAACTAAACTCATCCTCCTCTAAATGACACCAGATGTGTGATGAAAAATTCAAACTGCATTATGGCTCTGTAGACACACCATTGTGTATGTGCATAAAACAGTGTTGTTTTACGGTGTGGCTACCTGTGTGTGTGTAGGCATGTGTATGTATGTGTTCATACATATGTGTGTGTGTGTGTGTGTGTGCATAAGTGTGAGAGTAAGCATGCAAGTATAAGGATTTGTGAAGGTGCATAAACATGTAAGCAAGTGTGGACATTTGTGTGTAAACATGTGTGTAAGCATGTATACAAACGTGTGTAAGCCCTTGTGTGTGTGTGTGTGTGTATGTTTGTAAGTGTAAGTATGATAGTTTGTATAAGAATGTGTGTATGTGTAATAGTGCATGTGCATCTGTAAGCCTGCTTGTGTGTAAGTGTAACCATGTGTGTGTGTGTGTGTGTGTGTGTGTGTGTGTGTAAGAGAGAGAGAGTATAAAAGTGTGTGTGTATGTGTAGGCTTGTAAGAGTGTGTATAGGAATGTGTGTGTGTGTAAAAATGCACGAGTGTATAAGCATGCACTGTGAAAGTGTAAGCATCTGTGTGTGCACATATGCATGTGTTTGTGTGTGGCAGGTGTATGTGTGTGTGTGTGTGTATATATAACATGAAGAAACTGTAGCAGGTAGGAAACCCCTCACCACTGGATGATCTCTGTGATCTGAGCCTCCCAGTGTGTGACGCTCTCCTTTTTCTCAGTCAATTCTCTCAGCTCCTCTTCCAGCTGTTTCTGGCTGTTGCCCAGTGTCTTATACAGACACTTCAACTGAAAGAACAGCAGACGAGGGAGTCAAGAGACACAGATTAACATCAGACGGAAGGAAAGTATACAGCAGGAAGAAAACTTTTAACTGCAAATGAGTCGATCCCTTCCTTCGAAAGAGTTCATCAGGGTTCTTCCTACACAGCTCAATCTGGCATCCCAATCTGACTCCATGTTCTGTGTGTACGAATTGTTTCGGTCTCTGTCGTGTCCAAATACACCCCCCCCCATTATTTTACTTGGGAGCTGCTGCCTGGAACTGAGCCGGTTCTTTAATCCAAGACAAACAGTCCGAGATCCGGAAAACTATTTTATTTCTGTAAGTATTTGAGGTTTAAAATGGGGGAATAATTTAGGAACTAGTAAACCAGAGTTACTATGTTAATGTTTAAAAGGTTCAGAATTTTCACTGTCCACTGTGCTATAAGATGCAGACACTTCAGATGATTTGTACATATTCAGTAAATGTTCAGTGATTGGACAGCTAATTGAATGATCTTGGTTCGATTCCAAGCACCACCAATTTACTGGCCACTGTTGGGCCACTAAGAAAGGCCCTTAACCCCCAATAGCTCAGTTGTATAAAACGAATAAATGGCTGCTCTATAAATGCACATCAGACTGTTTGTCTAAACATTTTCACACCTCTAAATATGATGCTGAAAATCAGAACTGCGATTAGTTGATATATGTCGCTCAGAGTCCCTATTAGTCAATGAAATCTACTATGGTTTTTCAGAACTTCCGTCATCAGTCTGGAGCTCTGTAATGTGATTGTTTCTTAAACATCTTTAAAATGGAGGTACATAGAATTATCAGCTGGATCTCACCTGCTCCAGCTCACCAATTAGCTTCTTGTTGTCCTCAACCAGAAGTCCCTTTTCCCGCTCATACTTCTGTTTGCACTCTGTCTCAAACTCCTCATGCTCACTTTGGCTAATAAACACATAACATATAAAAATCAGATTATAGCAACATAAAATATTCAGCAAAAGGCACATATAGGCCAGGGTAGGGCAACCCAGTAGATGATTACTTGATCACTTGGTGTTTCCCACTCCAACCATATTTAACATTGCATATTCCAGATTATGATTATGACCAGGTAATCAGTAATGGGTAAGACCATAATGGGAAGTCCAATGTGGGTTAAATGTCATAGCTCAAACTTTGGGCTAAATGAGGGCTGCCCCACTAGGGCTCTTATAGTGTGGAGCATGCATGGCACACCAGTTACAGGATCAAAACTGGCGCCAATCATTAAACATTAGGTCTTTGACAAGCCCACAAAACAGCTGACAAAAACGTTGATCTACCAAAATCTTATCTTTAAAGAAACGTA
Source organism: Sisor rabdophorus (assembly GCA_026260075.1). Taxonomy (NCBI): domain Eukaryota; kingdom Metazoa; phylum Chordata; class Actinopteri; order Siluriformes; family Sisoridae; genus Sisor; species Sisor rabdophorus. The sequence goes on from JAOTQW010079677.1 coordinate 4,219, forward strand.
AAAAAATGAAAATAATAATAAAACAAATAAACTGTAACCATCTCCGCACTTCAACATACTTTTCTCTCCGTGCTTTCTCCAGCTTGTCCTTGAGCACAAGGACCTCTTTCTGTATAGTGAGCTGTTGGGCCTCAGCATCATTCAATTCTTTCCTGTGGCTCCTAAGATCAGTGTTGTATTGCGTCTCTCTTCGGGACAGCTCCTCCTCATGCTGCACACTCTTTCTTTCCAGCTCAGCACGCAGCCACGCCACTTCCTGCTGCTGCTGCTCTGCACTCACTTCTGAGTTTAAAGGTCCAGCCTATTTCAACCCACACAAGAACTTGCCATTATTTAGAACTGTTAAGTAATATTTGTGTCTATGATGAAACATCATTCCTGCAGGCTAATGGAATAGTTGTGTCCATCATATGCATACTTCAAAATCTTAATAAAAGTCATTAGTCATTAGTGCTGTTGGGCTCTGTTTGCACCCACATTTGCACCTTTGTGCGACTCATTCCCGCTGAGAGGTGTTAATGTGTCCTAATTTACCAGTGAGATGGGTTGCCTACTTGTGGCCTTAATGCACACTTTCTGTAAGTGTGATTCCAAGCTGTCTTAGCTTAACAATATTACGAAGAATCCACCTGCTGGTATGATGTTTCAAATCAATGAAGGAAAAAAAGTTGAGTCTAAGTAAAAATGTATTAATGTAATTAAATTTTTAGCAGCGATACTGCAAACAGCAAAACTATCAGCAGCTGTTTTTTTTAATGTCTGAGCGGTGTTCGCACTGTGTTCCCAAATTCGCACCTCCTTTCCTGTGCACTGATCAACTAAAACTACTAAAAGTGCACAATTTTTCGAAAGACCTTTGGGTGTAATGTGGGTAGTAAGACAGTGACTTGAACCCTGTTTCTTATGTTTGTTTTTGCTCTGTTTTGGATCACTGCTACGCTGTATTGATACTTCATAACTATTACTTATCCAGTTTATTTCAGTTTAGAGACACTTGGCAGTAGTTAGCATGAATGTACACATTTCATCATTTAGCATTAAAGTAGCTACATTTTTTAAAAATAATTAATTTAAAACTAATTTTGAATGCAAATATTGATCCTTTAATTTAGGTTATTTAAGTAATTTAGATGCAGCCCATGACAACAATCAGAATAATGGCAGGATGTCATGACAGACATGTAAATTCTGCAGTTTCTATAATTTTTTTTTCAATCTTTGCTGTAAATTGTACCTTGAACCCCTCCAGTTCCTCCTCGAGTTGTTTGCTGAACTGTTCATTTCTCTCTCGTAGTTTCCTCTCTTTCAGCACCTCGGCTGCCTGCTCCTCAGCCTGAACCTCCAACTGATCCAAACCAAAGCATTAGTGAAAATCTGTTCATTACTTATTTAAGAAGATGGAAAAAACACAACTGGACTGAAATGAAGAACAATAAAACAACAAGATTAAAGAAAACAGAAAATGAAGCTGAAGTAAAAGTTACTGTCTCAACACATCACAAAACACCATAGACATTTTTACAATACAGGAATAACAAACTAATTATCTAAAACTGATTGAGCATGAAAGCACAGCGGTTTAGTGTTTATCACTGATGCCTCACAGCAAGAAGACCTCAGGTTTGTATCCCTTGCAGAGGTCCTTCTGTGTGGAGTTTACATGTTCTCCCTGTGTGTTTGCGTGTGTATTTGTTTCTTTGCGTGCCCCTTGATGAACTGGTGACCCCATAATAGCTGGGATAAACTCCAACAGATCCCTGTGACCTTAATTGTAACTGTTTTATACTGGTAATGCTGATTGGTTGAAAGTTGTGCTAATTGTTATAGCACTTCAGGAAATGTAACTGTAAATAATCGTGCTCTTGAAATAATAACCACTTGTTATTTTTATATAATCTGAAATTCTCCAAGAGCAGTAATGTCCAGAGTTGGTATCAGTATGAACATTTGTCTTAGAGAGACTAGGAGCAGTATCTATTGTAGAAACACTGGATAACCATCCTAACTTTAGTACAGTCGGTGTACATTCAAGTGTTATGTCAATGAGGTGGATGTTGTGTTGTAGCATATACGATATTGCAATGTATACAGTGCACTTTATTATTTAGTTCAGAGTGCTTTTACACCAAACTTCCCCTCACTCGTTTCAAGTTTTTTTTCATTTCCACAACAGTTTAGAGATCTAACTAATTGGTACTACATTATGAACCACCTAAAAAATGATTCGAAGTGAAATCGTTTATACCCACAAGTTACAAAGAACTAGATCTTTTCGTATGATGAAAAAATGTTGTCATTTTTGGAAAGATAAATAATCTTGCTAATCCTAAATACTGCACAAGCAAAAATCAATATAAGTTCTCTCATCCTTAAGCCAAATTTTACACTCAAAAATTAATTAATGATGACACACAGCAAAGACTACAGCTATGGCAACCCCAAAGTTTTTAGAAAGATTTTCAACTACCTCTTTGCGAGCTCGATCAGCCTTACGGATCTCCAGTCGCAGTGTTTCCAGCTTCTGTGAAAGACCCTCTACTTCTTCCTCCTTGTCTCTAAGTTGGCGTGCGATCCGCTGCTTGTGTGAGCGCAACTCCGTGAGGCGTTCGTTCAGTTCAAAGAACTCTTGCATGGCCATCTTTCTTTGACTATGTGCCTCTTTTAGGTCCTTACCTTGGGCCTTGAGCTTCTCCTTGGCATCTAGAAGCTCCTAAATCAAAAGTTTAAACAGGTTGGTTAAAACTACAGCTGCTGAATGTACCCACACGGACCCACTGAAATCTAGATTTCACATTTCTCATTAATTTCTCCAGTTATTAAAATATCAAACCACAATATTCATTGGACAGATAAATTATCTGACAAAGGGTTAAAAATGATCAATATAAGAATCGTTTTAGTGATTATCACAGTCGCCTTACAGCGAAAACGAACTACATTTGATTCCCAGGAAAGGGGTCTTTCTGTGTGGAGTTTGCATGTTCTCCCAACGCTTGTGTAGGTTCGGTTTCCCCCCACAGTCCAAAAACATGTACATTGAGTTAATTGGTGATTCTTAATTGCCCAGAATAGTGCGTGTATGTGGTTGTTTGTCTATGTGTGACCCTGCGATAGACGGCCGACCTGTCCAGTTCTCAGCACACCCAGTGACCCAGAGTTATGGATTAAGCGGGTATAGAAGATAAATGGATGAATGAAAATTCACTTGCTGGTAAAGCAATCAGTCTGTCTGATTTAATGATAATCCTCTGCTTTCCTAGTGCGAGTAAATGCAGCCAATGTTGCCAGATTGGGCAGGTTACATTCTTTCATTCATTCATCTTCTATACTTATTCCCTAACTTTTCCGGGGTCACGGGGGTCGGCTGGAGCCTATCCCAGCACACATAGGGCGAGAGGCAGGGGATCGCCAGTCCATCGCAGGGCCACACACACACACACAACCACACACTCACATTTAATCCTATGGGCAATTTAGACCTAATGCACATGGTTTTGGATTGTGGGAGTACCCGGAGGAAACCCACGGAAGCGTGAGGAGAACATGCCCGGGATTCGAACTCTGGTTCTTCTTGCCCAGGTTACATTTAATTAACAGTCAATTTTGCTTCTTTTGATTAAGTCAGACTAAAAAATAAATTAATTGATCTGTATGATAATATTTGGACAGCTCTATGTCTGGTGGGGGTTTCATTTAAATCTTCATTTTTTTATCCTCTGCTTATTCCCTAATCCGGGGTCACTGAGGGTCTGCAGGAGCCTAACCCAGCTCTTTTAAGCAGGAAAGGTACCAACTGGACAGGTGACCAGTCCATCACAGGGCTAATTTAAATTTTTTATCAAAAGTTAGAAAAAAGTTTTAAAAAATTATTTCAACATTATCATACAAAACTTGTTGTTTAGTGGAATCCGTACTGAAATCAGCCATGAGAAGAACTTCATTATCAGTTATATTTTTTAATTGTACATCTCTAATTAAATCATTTAGCATGATTTATTCATTTATTAGAGCAACTTACATTTCTCTCAATTATACAAAATATACTGAATATGTGATAAGGGTCTCATCCAGCAGCAACACCTTGGTGTTTTGGAGTTTTAACTTTCCCCAATTTAACCACTAAACTAACCCCAAAACCTTAACCACTAAGCAAACCCCATTCACCCTTCACCAATCAATAGTCTACCCTTACTGGCAATACCCTCTCTTAATTATCACTGAGCTTCCAACTATCTTAACGTTAACCATGAAACTAACAAACCCCTCCCCCTTAAGCACTGAGCTATTATCCATCTTTAAGACTGAGCAATTTTCTTCATCTCTACATTATGAAAATAAATTGCACCTTGTTCAGGTTGTCCTTCTCCAATGTAACACATTGAAGCTGCCTTTCCAGACTCTTCACCATCTTAAAGGAATCTTCTAGATCCTTCCGTGTCTCAAACTGCTGCTGCTCCAGATGACCTGAATCTGAAACCCAGCAGAGGCAACGCACAGTTTAAAGAACTCATTAGAAAAGAATTAGGCCAGAAGTGTAAGTTCTGGTTTGTTTGCATAGTTCTGTAACCTGTGATCTGCTTTTTCAAGATGTCTATCTCACTCTTCAGACTTCTTATCTCAACCTCTTTGTTGGCATTTGTTGGCACAGTTGAATTGGCGTGCTGCAGAGCCTGGACTGTCTGAGTGGACTCTGAAACAGGGATCACACATGTGGGTGCTTCGGTTTTAAATTGCACATTAACCAAAAACAATGACCTAAAAATGCCCATAAACATTTTTGAATTACATTTAGCTGCATTTATATTCAATTATGTTATCAGCTCTGGGAAACTTGCAGATCGCATAAAGGCATCTATTGACAAACAGTTTGCTATTATTTTTTTTATGTTGTAAACGCCCTTATTGTGGAGTATTATGACTAAACAGATTTATTTCTTATTAATTTGCAATCAACATTTAACTATTTCTTAAGAGTATTAGCACCGCTATTGAGTAGTGACCACTGACATGCATGCCATTTTTGGCAGCTCTTCAGCTTTATTGTTTGGCTGAGTTTGCATTTTGCATTCACATAACACAATCCCATGGAAAGACTTGCTAAAAGTGTGGAGGTTATTATAGGACAAAGAGTAAAAATAACATCTGGGATAGAATGTTGAAAAATACAAATAGATGTGATGGCCAGGTGTTTCAATACTTTTCATAGCAAATGCAAATAATAATTTTTTATGGAAAAAATATCTTTATTGTCTAAAAAAAAAACACAAAGTGCCAGATGTTGCCTTTTTTTGTAAGTGTGTATATGTATATCTACCGACCCTGGAGTTTGCGGCTAAGCTCAGTTTTCTCTTGCTCAAGTCGGCGGATTCTTCTTTCATAAGCCTCGGAGGCCAAGCTGTCCTCTAAAGTTCTCTGTAGAAAGGAATCCACCCCTGAGGATCCTCCAAAGTCTTTTAAACAACCCCGATCTGACAGGGAGCTACACATACACACACACACACACACAAAACTGAGTTACTTTACACTAATCCCAGCACATAGAACACCACAAGCCACACATATCTAATATCAAAAGACTTTCAATTCTGGATAAACATGTGTGTCTGCTTACTTTATCACCATCATTTGAATAGACAGGCACCCAAAAGCCACATCATTCCACACGTAACACAACACAGAGCCTGAATTTCTTACACTGGATTTTGCCACAATGGCAAATTCCTCCATTATCATAACACACCTCAGATCATGACAGATTTTCCTGAATAACTAACACACACTAAATGAACACTTACCAATTGCTAGTATAGGTGAAGCCAATGAAGGGGAGATGGAGTCCGGAGAAGGTTGCGTGGGAGGACGGCGGCATTGTTTCCTGTCATCATGGGACATTAATATATTAAGTGTTTTTTTAAATATAAAAAACAGTAATGTTTACTTATAGACACAGTATCTGTTTGACTTCCTGTGACCTGTATTCAATGAACTAAAGTGTATGTTTTTAATAACAGTTTATACTGAACACCACAAAAAACCCAAATTATTTTACTAGAAATCATGTACAATTACACGTGTCACATGATCTCATGTTTATATTTGGCAGAAGTTTTTAGCACCTTAAATATTAATCTACCACTTATCTGTTACCTCAATATTCAGCCTAAACGTAAATACAGACCTAAAATAGAAGCATTATTATTTCTGGTCCAGAACATCTGGAAAAAGGATTAATCTTTTTTTAATGAAACATTTAACACAGCATGATAACTATTATTATAACAAAACATAAAGATTGTAGGGCGGCACAGTGGCATAGTGGTTAGCGAGGTCACCTCACAGCAAGAAGGTCAGAGGTTTGATTCTATGGCAAGGAGTCTCTCTGTGTGGAGTCCAAAAAAATTTACATTTTGTTAATTTAGATTGGTGTCTCTTTTGAGTGTTTGTCTATGGGTTGGACTAGCGACTGTACCTCTTACTGCAGGGTGTACCCCTTCCCTTCACCCGCCAGCAGATACCTGTGACTTTAAGTTAGGGACTAAGCAGGTATAAAAGATTAATTGAATAAATAAATAAAGAATGTGGAACTGTGGCCAAGTTTTAAAAATGGTTGATGCAGATTTTATTTAGAAAACAAAGACTGTGAAATACTAAATAGGCAATTGCAAGGAGAACATGCAAATTCTGCACAGAAAGACCCTTCGCCTGGGATTCAAACCCTGGACCTTCTTGCTGTGAGGCGACTCTCTAACCACTACACCACAGCTACATCCTATTTTGAAATAATAATAGTTATTATGCTACAATCTGTTTCCAACCTTGTGGTAATGCAATTTTAAAGTATCGCATCAGAGCTACCTTTTCCTTTGTGCAAGGAGGAACAGAAGGAGGAAAATGACCTGCAAAATTACCACCAGCAGGCCACAAATTTGCATGTTTCTGCTTAAACAATCGTATCCATAAACAATGTATTTAATAAAAATAGAATAGAAATATGTCATTCATTCAGATCTAGGATGTGTTATTTTAGTGTTCCCTTTATTTTTTGGAGCAGTGTAGTGGGTTTATGCATAGTATAAATGAAATTTTGTTGATATTGTCACGTGACATACGACGTCAAAGCAGTAAATGTTTCCTTTTTTTAAAGTATATATAGAACAAACTTTACTATTAACAGTCCGGAAGAAAGCACTCATTTAAATATACTACATATGTAAATATTATGCAATGCAAAGTGTTGGCTTTTTTATACTTTGAGGTTTAACTGATCTGAGTGAGGTTAAAAAATAATTTTTTCCACACACTGAATTCTTTAGGCAGTCGTCCTCCACATCGAAATTAGAGGTGTCTGTGGGGCTGCTGACTTCAGGAATGTATGGGGCCTCGCAAGTACGTATGTCGTCCCAATTGATGCCTGAAAAAAAGGGGTGACTCTTGAAGTCATCTATGCCATTCTGGCCCAGCCGGTGCTCCCGAGAACAGATCAGCCTACGCATCAGATCTTTAGCCTCCTCAGATACATCAGACATCTGCGGGGGAAACTGGAACCGTTCCTATAGAGAAAAAATAAGAAAGAAGTAAGTGAATGTGCTGTTCTGAATAAACACAAACACAGTCACTCAACAGAATCAAGTGAAAAAACTTAAAGTAGGGAGGTTATCATAGGAGGAAGAGTGAGAAATCTGGAAAAGGTATCAAATGATTCTGACTTTAAGTTTGGTACCAGTAATAGAAATAACTGCTTTATAAATAAATGGCATTATTAACTTTTTCAGAAAAAAAATCAAGCGAATGTCTGTTTCCCCCTAACAAACACGTTGTCGATACTGACAATAAAATGCAGTTTTACTATATTAATATAAATTATTATAGAGCTGGGCGGAGCGGTGGTGTAGTGGTTAGCATAGTTGCCTCACAACAAGAAGGTCCTGGGTTCAAATCCCGGGCTCGGGGGCTTTCTGTGCAGAGTTTGCATGTTCTCCTCGTGCTTGCGTGTGTTTCCTCTGGGTACTCCGGTTTCCTCCCACAGTCCAAAAACATGTGCATTAGGTTGATTAGCGACTCCAAAATTGCCTTAGGAGTGAATGTGAGTGTGTGAGGTTGTGTGTGTGTGGCCCTGTGATGGACTGGCGACCTGTCTAGGGTGTACCCTGCCTTTCGCCCCATGTGCACTGGGATAGGCTCCAGCAGACCCTGTGACCCCGGATTCGGGAATAATCAGGTAAAGGAGATGAATGAATTAATGAATGAATAAATGAATGAATTATAGAGCTCACGGCTTTAATCTCTCAGCCATCAGACATGCATGAGTGCCCAGAGCAGGCACAGGAAGAACATGCCAGCCTCCTGCCCAGAAATTGAATTTGGGACCTTCTTGTTGTGAGGCGACTCTACTAACCCCTACGCCATAGTTTATGTTGTTATGTTGTTCTCACATTTAAGCTTCATATAGGAATGGAAAATTTTAATAGAATAGTGGACTAACAGCAAAATGAAAAGTAAATCTGGAATGAGATGCTCGAAGACATATATGAATCTGATTGTCAGGTGACCTCAAACGTTTGATACAATATAATGTATCTATTGTTGAAATATGTGACATGCCTACCTTGTGATTCATGATTTTGCCGTACGTTTCCACTAGCGATTCAGCGTAGAAGGGCGTCTCTCCATAAAGCATCTCATACATACATACTCCCAGAGACCACCAGTCACACTCTGGCCCATACTTTCCTTTTCCGTCTTCCATGGCCTGCAGGATCTCTGGAGAGATGTAGTCTGGTGTTCCCACTGCAATCGAGGATTGCACCTAGGGAAGCAAATTTTAGTCTTAATATCTTAGGTAGTTTAACTTATCTCTAAGACGTAACACCCAAGTTTCAATATAAATTAACCTACCGTTCCATCTTCCATAAGTTTGAGACAGGAGCCAAAATCTGCCAAGCGAATGTGTCCGTTCATGTCCAACAATATGTTGTCAGGCTTAATATCCCTGTTATACATATAAAAATGATAAAAAGTCTTGATAAATAATTGCAAAATGTTTTTGTTATTTGCTAGCTAGAGACCACCAATTAAAGACAAATTATTATAAAATGAAAAGGACCGTTTTAGGTTTATGATGGAGATGTAGAGAGAGGTTCAGAACAGAAAAAAAGGTTTGACTTCAAAATCAACTACTTTATCGCTTTTCCAATGAGGCTGATGCCTTGCAGGAGTTGTAGTCGGTGTTTTACCAGGGCTATTATTATTTATCTGTAACAGTACAAATTAAAGCAAATTAGGTTCTTTTTTGTAATGGTAGTATTCAATGCAATTTTCTTTTAAATGAACACACCATATATCAATGGGTTTGATATTACAAAACTGAAAATTAAATAAAGGCTTAAATATCAGAAGAATATCAGTAAAAACCAATTAACGGTCAATTTTAACCTGAAAATCCATAACTCAAATGCTAAAACACAATGCAATGTATAGTAACACATAGCTATTAAATATCTTTTATAATAATCCATTAATTAATTGGATTTCTTTTACAATATGTTGCGCTAATAATTTGTTTTATATTATGATTTTTTTTGCTGTGTTTAAATAGAACACAAGAGTTGATTGTACTATTATAATTGATAAATATGATCAAAATATCACATATACTAACAAATAATAGCCATATGAGCAGAACTATGTCTACCATAATATCTTATAATATGTTCTGGAGCAAACAAACTCTCATTTCCTGTACAGAGTGGTACATGATCGGAAAATACTGTATAGAAGTGTATAAGTTATATGACAAATAATGACACGTGGTGTTAATATGGCTTTTAAATAAACATATAAATGTGATATGATATTTTTTCCAATGAACATGTGTAAAGTAACTCAACACAGAGCTGGCTCAAATTTCAATTCTGGAACATTATCGGGTAACATTCACAGAATCGATAAAAGACTATAAACATTTTAACAACTGTTCATACACTCATTTATTCTGCATGTCTCAGCAAATCAGTCTGCTAAAATGCCAGCATGAGATAGACGCTTCACTGCTAAACCAATTAGAGTTAAAAAGTTATCAACACTAGTTCATCAATAAATAAATAAACAAAATCCCTCCTAGAGTCAATCTATTAACATGGGTGTGAACAAATCAATACCGCGCCTCAGCTGATCAACAACAGAGCGATCCTACACGCTCCAACAAACACTGAGCATAATCTCTCATCTGGAGCCACTTACCACAATTGCAAACATGATGGACAATGAAAAAGATTTCCAAGCTGAATAATGACATTTCTACTGAGAGTAGACAGTGTGTCCTTCTGAAATGCTAGCACGCAGATCATCACGCAGTCATTACCCAGTTATGACGTTAAAAAGCAATCAATGAAAACAACTCCAAATCAATAATGGATTGGTATGTCAATAAGTGAACGCTGTTGAACCTGACTGGTCCGCAGGGCAGTATTTCAACACGACAACCACTGCCTTGCACTTGCATGGGTTTACTTCAGGTACTCTGGTTTCCTGACACAAAAATGCCCAAAAATATTACATAAGGTTGATTGGTGACTTTAAATTGTCCATATATAGTTGTTCGTCTATGTGCGGCCCTGTGGTGGACTGAGACCTGTCTAGGGTACCCCTGCCTTTCACCCTATGTAGGCTGAAATAGGCCTCAGCAGAGGTCCTGAGTTATAAGCGGGTAAAGAGGATGAGATATACTTTTTAATTTTAGAGTTTTGACAGATAGGCTGGAACGTTGATCTTGTTGTGGTCTGCAGTGTTAATCCATTCATTACATCTATGCTGGTGTGCTTCCTGTCAACAAGGGTACAAATGAGAAAAAGCTAGCGAATAAGACAAAGAATGAGGGGTGATTGCGGCAGGTTGTTAACTCTGGTCTCTTTTGCAACGCCTTTGTTATTTATGAATAAACACTGAATGCATTAAGCCAACAAATTTCCATCACACACCTCTCAATCTAATAAATAAACCTCCTGCTGAGCCCATCTGCATGCGTCGTTAAAATGAGCTCCATCCGGAGCTACACTTGTACCCTTGCTAGGTTATCTGAGTAGCCCATGTCATGTGACCATCTTTTCTAAGAAGTCGTTACGTTTTGTTAATCAAAACTTAGCTCGGGTTCTGCGATCACACACATGGCACAGCATAAATCTATAATACGATGCGCATATAGTTTAGGCTGATATCCTGCTGTAGACACACAATGCAGTGCTTTCACCCCCCAAACACATATAACACAACACATATACACACAAAGGAACAGATGCAGTTGTGTCTGATAGAGAAGGTTTCAGTTGTGGCTACAGAAACATAGGCCACTCCTATTGAGCACTTACTGAGCACAGCAGGAGCTCATGCAAATATCTGAGGCAGGGGAACACCACTCCGAAACGCTGCAATTGTCTGTCTAGTTAGGGCCATGTTTGCCCTGATCTCCGAATTAGCATTAAGTTTTTTCTAAAATAGAAGCACATTGAAGCATTTGGGTATAATTCAAAAATAATTCTTATTCTTAAGGACCCAAAAGTTCGAGTTTGAGACCCTGGTTATCCAAATAGACAATCCATTTTTATTTGAGACACCACCAAGTGTGTTCTTTTGCACAAGGAACTTGTTTTGGCAATTTTTAGAAACATTATACATTAAAAAAGTTCAATTTAATCACCTTTGTACAGTCAGTATTTCATTTACCAATTTTATGTAGAAAATATTTGAAAGTGGTGAGTAATGCATTAAAACTGTTGCAGTCTAGCCACTGTAGTAAATAATAATAGGGAAAGTGGTAGCTCAGTGATTAAAGTGTTAGGCCGCCAATTGGAAAATCATAGCTTATTTCCCAATACCATCATGTACCAACTGGGCCCCCTTAACCCTTTATTGATCAGATGTATAAAAGAGATAAATATAAGTCACAGAAAAGGATGTCATCTGGATGTCAGCTGAATGCAATAAATGCGGCTTAAGACAGTAAACGAATGATTTGCTGGATGAAGAGGATGAGGGAAAAAAACGAGCCCAAATTTTTTATTAATTGCATGTTGTGGATTGGTGGCTGCTTGCAACTTTGGACCCTATAGAATATAAGGTTGGGCCTCCATGCAACTCTCCCGCCACCCCCTCTGAAAAAGTGAAAAAAAGTGAAATAAACATTTATTTCAAACATAAAGTTTTTGGAAATTGGATCAATAATTATTATCATCATTATTATCATTTAATGATAAGTGTAGAAGAGTCCTTATTTATTCTTAAAAAAGTAACTTTTCCCACATATTAGTATGACTTTAATCATGGAAACTAAAAAAGTAGTGAAAAGTATGGATTATTTTCTAATACACATCTCAAATTTTAATTTTAAATTACACACATCTGGATTTAAATATCAGGATTTTATCTTGTGACCTGTTTTTAACTTTTGAGCCCCAAAAAATTTTTAGAATATGATCAAAAACCAGAATCGGTCATGCTGTTTAAATACTTACAGAAGAAACTGTGTTTTTGGAATAAAACGCATGTAATTATTTACTATTTATTCCCATTCACTGTTTTGTCTTGGTACACCACCATTTTGGTTATTCTCTGTCCATATATGTTTATTTTTACTGAAACCTAAACATACATCAAGGAGGCGTGTGCACTGCTTTATTTTTACACGTTACTTATGACCACACACACACACACACACACACACACACACATACACACACACATACACACAGTTTGGTCTCAACAGATCAGGTTATGCTGTCCCCACCCTCCCATAGTGAGATATGGCAAAGTCTCAAAGGAGCAAACTGACCACACCTCACACCCCATCATGGCTTCCTCACTGCTTTCCCCCACTAACCGCAAAACCAACATACAATTTCCATGGCAAGAATAGAACGTGTGTGTGTGTGTGTGTGTGTGTGTGTGTTGGGGGTGGACATTAAAATAAAGTCACGTGAGAATGCGTTTGTGTTTTCCATGGTATGGGGGGAGGTGTACAGTAGGTGGTGCACCGGGGTTTGTGTTCTTTGCAAGGTCAATTAGAGCCCCACCCCTTTACCAGTGCAAACACATCAATCACAGCAAACTCTGGGCTTTAAGCAAACAAGGACGAGACGCTTCCTGTGGATTTACACGTTTTCCAGCACCACTCACACGTCCATGTGTCTGACTGGAGACAATCCAGTTACAACATAGCATCTTTTTGACATGCTTTTCATTCATTAAGAGGTGTAAATCTTCTATAAACAGTGTACTACGCCTTACATCTCGTCAGTATGTTTTTTCTTCTAAATCTTGTGTAAATAAATCACTTAAGCTGCATTTACATGGAATTTTTATATTTTCAGTTTAGTTTTAGGTCCCATTCATATGTGGTACTAAACACTGAATAAACATTGGTGGTGCATGACAGGTGGACACAAACAGAGAGATATAACTTAACACAACTGTTTATTTGGATATTTATTATTTTTGTTTACTTAAAATCTGTTTTGTCTGTAAACATAAAATACATCTGAAAAAAATATTTATTCATAACATGGTCAATGCTAAACAACCAGGCTATAACAGGGACTCGCCTAAAGAAATCGTTTTTTATCTATCTTAAAAAATGATGCAGAAGTAAAATGCTGAATAATCAGTTGGTCTTCGTCCATGGTGTCTACTAACTATCTACATGTTTTTACCTTCTCTTTCGGTCAGTATGTCCACATTGGGTTGGTCTATTGTTCATTCATTCATTCATTCATCTTTTTTCATCTTCTTTACCCTTGTATAGTCTAAATGCATATATCGGGTACAGGTCAGTTTTTAAGATGATTTAAACAGATCATCAAAAAAATTGGATTTAGTCACAAATTCTTACATGGGCATCCATATCTGTAGTGTAAATGCCACCTTAAAGTTACAGACAAACCAGATGGTCACATCCAGAGTACTTGTTAAACCTTTTACCAAATAAAATGGTAAACTGTAAAAAAAGCACTGGTGTATAAACTATACTGGTGTATAATATATATATATATATATATATATATATATAAATATAACTCAAAATATTGCTTAAATTCCATAATAACTATCATGTAATTAGGGAAGTCAGGCTCAGGATCTCCTGCATTAAAAATAAATACTATAGCACACCTTTACACTATTTGAAAGCAGAGTTGTTATTGATGAACAGATTCCCATTTCTAATGAACAGCAATGTTAGATCATTGATTCGAGACAAGTTTAACATTGTAGCAAAGATTATTTTAAAGATTTCTTGTTTAGAAATGTTATAAAAAATATCTGTTGCATTGATTTACTTTGGTTTGTGCTGTGAAGGTATTCACACATGCAGTTTAATGTAACTGTAGAAAAATCATTATCTTTTATACCCAATTAATCCCTAACTTGGGAATCATTACAGTTTGCTATAATATATATTTTCTATGGGCACAGTTAGCACAGTCGCCTCACAACAAGAAGGTTCTGGGTTAGAATCCCGGGCTTGGGGTCTTTCTGTGCGGAGTTTGCATGTTCTTCCCGCGTTTTTGTGGGTTTCCTCTGGGTACTCCGGTTTCCTCCCACAGTCCAAAAACATAAAATTGCTCATAGGAGTGAATGTGAGTGTGTGTGGTGGTGTGCATGTGGCCCTGCGATGGATTGGCAACCTGTCCAGAGTCTACCCCCCTTTTGCCCTATGTGCACTGGGATAGGCTCCAGCAGACCCTGTGACCCTGGATTCGGGTATAAGCGGGTATAGAAGATGAATGAATAAATGAATATATTTTCTACATTAAAAATATAAAAACACTACAATATATACCACAGGACATTTTAATACGTGATTTTCCTTTCCTTTTTTCATGAAATTTTGTTTTCATTTTAATTTCTCAGTTTTTACAGTACTATAACATTCTTTCATATGAGCTGCTATTATCAACAAATATTCCACCCAAAAACTGCTTTGCTTCATATTTGCATGAATTGAAATGCAGCTGACCTTCTTTTTGTAGCCCCACCCATTTTACTCTATTATTCAATCTCTTTGCAAATGAACGAGTCTTCCCTACTGAAAGTCTTTATTTAATTTCATTTCATGTATTTTATTTATAATTTTAGTCAAAATACCTCGAAATACAATCCTAGTGAGAAGCTTAGTTAAAGAAAAGGTGCTGAGATCCGTCAGCTTACCGATGGATGTAGTGCAGCTGGTGCACCGAGTCAACAGCCAAAACCATCTCTGCTAGGTAAAATTTAGCCATGTCCTCAGGCAGGCGGTCTTCGAACTTACTGAGTAGCGTCAGCAGATCACCTCCGACATAATAGTCCATCACCAAGTACTGGCAGACAGAGAGAGAGAGAGAGAGAAGTGATAAACAGATGAAACCATGGACACACGTCTATAATTTATTTATTAAAGATTTGCATATTTGGAGTATGTAAGCATTGTGTAATTTAATACAATTATTTAAAATGAAAAACAACATTTACATCACATTTAATACAACTATGGTACAGTAGAATAACTTTAATATAAAACCTGTAACAAAATCTTACGTAAAAAATGTATTGAATCTTATTGTCGTAAATATTTTTTGTATTGACCATTGCCAGGCACTGAATCACAAGAATTTTAATTAGTTCACTTGCACCGTGTTGTTTCTGCTGCACTTTTACTTTCCTATCTAAGTTTTCTTCTTCACTATGTTCGTTGTCTTGAAGACACATAGATGCCATCTTTCACCAAATTTTCTTTCCTTACTCCATTTGCCTACTCAATCTGTTTCTGGTTTCCTCCTTCGTCCATCCGTTTTCAGCTTGGTACCTGTTTTAGGTTTTTAATGAAATTTTAATGCTATTAACTTTTCTTTAAGGGATGTCCTAGTGATTAAGATGTTGGACTTATACCAGAAAGATCGGGGTTCGATTTCCAGCACCACCAAGCCCCCACTGTGGGCTACTGAGCAAGGCCCCTAACCCTAATTGCTCAGTTGTAAGTCGCTCTGGATAAGTCTGGTAAATGTTACAATCATATTGTAAATTACAATAATGTGTTGATTTGTTGTGGTCATTCTACTACATTTGAGCTGTAACAATCACAAAAACCTTCTGGAGTGACTGAATAATTCCTATTAAAGTCCTTTTCTGCTACTTGAAACACTATCAAAATCACTGACCTGAATTACCACCTAAATTCTCAAATTTTCTTACAATAAATTGTATTAATTTATTTACAAACTTTTATACTCTCAATTTTGTAGCGTTTCCCTTGCTGCCCTGCTTTCATTACGTCTTGGATGTTAGTTTGTTTTTTTTTTTGTCAAATCTGATTTTAGTTTCTATATGCTGCCATGGTAATCTAATCTGACCATAGAATCAGTAGTGCTGTCCAAGAAACTTTAACTGTATTAGCAGTGGAAATGTTTCTTTAACCAATCAGATGGCCCACAATGACATCAACATTTCCTTTTTCCTCTGAGAAGTTGATCAGAGGAAAACCGTCACAGCCAAATTTGACTAGCCAAACATGTCTGTTCAGTGAAATTAGAACCCCCTCCCAATTTATTTCTATATAAATTTGTGTAATTTAATCCCAATCATTAAAACTCTTTGACATATCTAATCAGAGTTCTAGCACCACAGTATCAATATCAAATACTTTTTCAAGTCTTTCCTGTTTCTCAGCCTCAATCTCCTTTAGTGTTTTTACACTAGGATTTGTGATATACCCGTTTTATTTAATATACTTCAGCTGGGTTCACACTGTGATTATCTAAAGTCCCTGATTCATTTTCTTACTGCCTCCTCACAATTAAATAGGCAACTGATCAGATCCTAAAACACACAAAAAATCAAATGCCATGTGAGATTTACTTCATTGCAGCACATTCTTTGTTGAATCACTCAGATAATCAATAACACTTTTTCCTGTCCTCAGTGCTTTATAAACACAGACACTGTTTTTTTTCATTTCTAATTAAATATTACATCTGTAACAGCACATTCAGGGACCAATCCATTATTTTACTTTCAGAGAAACTGTAGCATCTCCTGTTTTTGGAATGCTGAGACCAGAAATACCAGTTATGCTGTGAATCTTTGGAATTCTCTGATAAATAGTCTGTTGACTGGTTACTAGCTGATTAAACTCATGAGAAATTTCTCACCAAGTTGTTCTCATCCTGGAAAGCATAATGTAACGTGGTGATCCACTGGCTGTCCCCGAACACCAGGACGTCCCGCTCTTCCCGAAAACATGCGGTCTAAAAAAGGAAGGGGAAACAATTTTACAGGAGGACCATTAAATCCAACAAAATACATGAGAAGACTGCTGATGTCATGTTCATTCAGAAAATTGGACACTTGGGTCATAAATATTACATCAGGTGAAATAGAAAAAAAGGTGATTTTTGTCCAAAACCCTGAAGACAATTATTGTAAAGCTCACCTCAGCCCTCTTCAGCATCTTCCATTTGTTTAGGATCTTCATAGCAAACACTTTATCTGCATTCTTCACCTTCACAACAGCAACCTGTGAACAAGTGTATTTACAATACTGCTGAAAAAAACAACACAATTATTTCAAAGAAAGATGGATGGGTGGATGGATAAATGGTCAGACAGACAGACAGGGTTTTTTTAAGAGTTGTTGGAATAACTGGAGAAAAATGTTGTGCTTGCTTCTTTCCTGCGCATGTCTATATCAACCGCACAACAGACCTCAGACCATGAATTTCATGTGGTATTGATGGAGTTGTGTAGTGGCACTCTTTGGCAGTCTTTTTGGTTATGTACATGGATATTTGATCCTGTTCCTGATCCCTGGATTTCCTCATGGTGAATTTTTCTTCCCTGTCTAACATTTCAAATTCTAGTTGTTTAGTCTGAGACGCCAATCAGATCATTGCTGTAAAATGAAACCTAAAACAAAGAAGGCTGTAAACAAACAGAAAGATTAAGAATTTGGCAGTTTATAAACATTTCTATTTCACTTTTATTTCTAGAGCTCCAAGACTCCTGTTAGTCATGGGATGTATTATAATAAATTTAATCTATTATAACAATAGTTAATAGTTTTTCATGAGTATAATCACATCTACACTAACATAAATCTGTTTATTTCCTTTTCTGAGCTCACTGTCACCGCCAGTTCCTGCCTGTATCCAGTCTAGTTGGTGGATCAGCATTAAAGACAATAAGCCCCAGAGGCAGTTTCTTAGTGATGACGTTATCTTCTAAACGGGCATCCAGACAAGCTCATGGAACAATCTGCTGGTTTGTTTGGTCAAAAAAAGAGCCCACAACTGTACCTGGTTTCTCCCAAGGTTTTGTCATTGATGGAGTTTTGGTTTCTTTCAGCTGTTGCCTCTGGCATTCTTAGTTGGGGACTATTGTGTTTAATTTAAATTTGTAAAGCTGCGTTGACTTAATTTCTTTTCTCAAAATGTACAACTTAAAAATCCCAAACCTTCTAAATTTCCACGGATGTTTAAAATAACTATTGATGCCATTTGTCTTTTCTGACTTTGCATTGCTTGACTTTTACAATAAAAAGCTTTTAGGATAAATGCAGCTGTGTATTTCAACATGCCACTAGTTCCAGAAAGGATGAGACTCCTTAGCACAAATCACTAAAATGTTTTCACATGGAATTTCTAAATATTTTTTTTTTAATCTAAATGTACAACATTACTCACGTTATAATTCAGTGGCACATAATGGTCCACAAATTCTGACAACACAAATCCCGGACTGCAAAAATGGGAAGGAATTTTACAAACAAAATGTGTCCTTAGTTCCCTAAATAGGGCGGCACGGTGGCGTAGTGGTTAGCACAAGATGGTCCTGGGCTTGATTCCCGGGCACAGGGTCTTTCTGTGTGGAATTTGCATGTTCTTCCCGTGCTTGTGCGGGTTTCCAATGGGTACTTTGGTTTCCTCCCACAGTCCGAAAACATGTACATTAGGTTGACATGTGATTCTAAATTGCCCATAAGAGTGAATGTATGCGTGTGTGGTTGTTTGTTTATGTTTGGCCCTGCTATGTACTGGCAACTTGTCCAGGGTGTAACCTTGCCTCTCGTCCAGACCCCGAATTAGGGAATAAGCAGGTATAGAAGTCTCCGCATTTGGAATGTGTTGCAAGCATCAAATTCAAAATAAGTGAATATATGCAGGGTGGCATAATAGCCTCACAGCAAGTAGGTCCTGGGTCGATTCCCAGGACCTACTTTCTGTGCAGAGTTTGCATGTTCTCCGGTTTACTCCCACAGTCCAAAAAAGTGTTTTGGGTTGTTTGTCTATGTTTAGCGAACTGTAAACTGGCGACCTATTCAGGGTGTACCCCTGCCCTTTGCCCCATGTGCACTGGGATAGGCTCCAGCAGACTCCTGTGACCTCGAAGTAGGGAACAAGCAGGTATAGAAGATCTTATTTACCCGCTTATACCCGCAGGGGGTACACCCTGGACAGATCGCCAATCCATCGCAGGGCCACGAACACTTACACATTTAATCCTATGGGCAATTTAGAGTCACCAATCAACCTAATGCACATGTT
>JAOTQW010079688.1:0-12024 GCA_026260075.1 Sisor rabdophorus
CACACACACACACACACACACACACACACACACACACACACACACACACAGCTTATGGCTGTTTCTAGCCATAAACACATTGAGTCTGATTCAGGTCCAGCTGAAGGTTTCTTTCTTTCTTTTTCTTTTTTTTCCTTTTTTTTATACACACACCCACAAGCAAAAAATATACATATATATAAATCTAAAAAAACCAAAAATATTTATTCACTACTAAGTAAAGTGAACCTTTTAAGTTTTCTTTGGCAGTCAGAAAAGCTTGGTCACAACAAGCACACAAATGATACAAGCCCATGATTTCTCTCTCTCACACACACACACACACACACACACACACGTGCGCACACACACATACATGCTACTTAAAAAGCACAAGAAAAGTAAAGGAATGATAAGGACTGGAGCAGTTTTCATTGAAAATGAAAATTAAGTGTGTTCTTCGGGTGGTCCTACTAACAATAGAATGAGGAACACCTTCTTCTGAAAGTCATCTGCTCTACTAACCCCCCCAAACCCAAACTCTCAGATTTTGGAACATTCCAGTTTGTTTGTGAAAAGCACTCCTCCTACAGCAGAATGAGATATGCTCCTCTTGGCCCCTGGCTGTTGATACAGATGTGTGTGTGTGTGTGTGTGTGTGTGTGTGTGTGTGTGTGTGGGTGTGGGTGTGGGTGTGTGTGTGTATGCATATGTATGTATGCATGTATGAGCACGTAGGGATTCATTCTCTTGTTGTCTTTCCGGTCGTGAAGAAAGCGGAAAAGATAAAGGTAGACGAAGAGAAAGAAAAGTGCAGGGCATTTTTAGAGGTGCTGAGGAAAACAGCGTAGGAAAATATCCTACAAGGGCTGGAAGTCGGGTGACTCCGGGATGGGCTCTGCAAAACAACACAAACTCTTTAGTAAAAACACACATGTATTCAAAATAGAACATACGACTAAATATTTAGAACTTCTGCTTGAATATTTCATAATACAACAGTTTGTGAAATAATTTGACTGCACATTGTTACTGTATTATCGCCTGGCTGGTCACCAAAAATCTTTTTTTTTGTTTTATATCTTTAAGATTCAGAAATGACATATTTACTTTTATAAAGAGCAACACTGGAAACACTTCTCCAAAAATGTCTTACAGGAAACATTATCAAATTTTCACAAAAAGCGTTTAATATTGAAGCTTGCTTAAAAAGTTGTAGTTATAAGAACGAATTTAAAAAATGGTAGATTAAAATGGACCTGGTATGTGAGTTTCAATCGGCAGGCTTGCATGTAAATTTCCGTTACGAAAGCTGAACGATGAGTGGGGCAAGAAAAGAAGTGCCACGAAACAATTTCCCAGAACTATGGATTGCAGGACCAGAGCCATAAAGCAGAAATTGGTCATTGTGTAACTTTGTAAAGAAGCACCGAGTGAAGGAGATGAGTCATCTCGTCAACAATCATATTGTAGCTTCTACATCATCACTCTGGGACTGTCATGAAACTTGTACTGGCACCCTTATTCACCTCTGTAAGTACAGGTCCAAGCCGACATGTCTTGAGGAAATTACCCAGATTTCATCTGGTGGTGCATGCTTTCAAACGCAGATAGGTGACTTCCTTTAAACCCTTCTAATTTCACATTCAGCGTACTTGTTCCCTTGCGCACTTATTAACTAAAGTGTGCACTTCCAAAATTAAACAATTTGCTTTAAAATCATTAAAACAACAACAAAACTATCGCTCAGTGGTTCATTTGTTGCCCTGCTAATAAAAAGATTGAGTTTATGAGGACCACCAAGCTGCTCTTCTATGATCAAGGTTTTGAACCCTGAAATACTCAGTCGGATAAAAGATGGGATATTTGTGAACAGCTCCGGATGAGGGTGTCTCAAAAATTCTAGAAATAAAGTAAGTGCTGAACCAGCATGTATGAGTTTCTCTTCCATGTTCCAATGAATGTTTAGGAGAACTAAAAGTTATAACTTACAATCAGGAACTTATGGACAATCTAATGGCTGAGAAGCCCAGCTATCTAAAAATGAACAAATTTGTCCTAATTAAAATGTCTCATTGTATTTTGTGTCACATCCCCCAAACCAACACCAATTAACTTGTGCATTATATGATGCAGATTCATGTGATGACAAATGTACACAGCATATCAGTTTTATTGTTCTTTTTTATAAGATAACACAATGTATAAACATAACTTCCCTGAAATGGAATTCGAAGAGGAACTTTAAAACGAAACAGTAGTTAAAAGAATGAAGTAGATGCTTTTTTCAACAGAACTGCGGCCACTAACAATTTTGCGCCCCCTACCACATCCCTTTCACATAGTTACTGCTGGAAAAACAGATCTCTGGGGGCCCTCAAGGTAAGCGGGCTCAAAAAATTGGCCTAACTAACCTAATAATTACCTCTCAACCCAGTGGTGCAGCTGCACGTGCTATATTGTTTACAAGTGCAGCTAAGTGTCATCAGTGGTGTGAGCACAAACTTAAGCCATTACACAAAACGTGTGTGTGTGTGTGTGTGTGTGTGTTGTACATGTATCTCTTCCCTATTTCCAGATGTTTCTCGCCTTGTACTGCTACAGTCCAGACTGTAAACAGGAACAGGGTGCATAAACAAATAGTGTGCTAAGTGTGTTTGACTTTATTGCATGTTTTTCTTTACTGCCTTTACTTTACTTTACTGCTGTTGGACAAGGTGTGTGTATTGATGCGTTAGGATTGTACAAATGAATTTCATTATTCAAATACTTTTGCATTTGCATAGTCAAAAACTACTTCACTTTTATTTAACCCTCAATTTTTATTAAGTAAATATTGCTATGGTGCTCTGGATAAAACCTTGTGGTGTGACGCTAGAACGGTTTCTACTACTTTTCTACACGAGTTTCAAAAAGTTCCTTGTACTTTGAAATGTATTCCTCTCTTGGTTTTATGTCTTTCCAAAAAAACTAGTAAATATCATTAAAGGTTGCGTTTTAGCTGTAGTATGACATTTATCCAGCTGATTGAAGATTACAGACAAAAAGTCATTGTTGAAGTAAACATCTTAAAATGGCATTTTAAACACACAAAGTACCCAAGTTTTTATGAATATTATATTGTTTATAAGCAGAAAGAATTATTTACAATTTCTATACAAATTTACTAAGAAGCCATTTCGAATGTGTAAGTGTGTAGCTGTGTTTTCCTAGCCAGCATATAAAAGTGTGTGTTGCCACTTTCACTGTACGTCTATATATAAACAGGTATGTGACCACAGACAAATTTTCTGAGGTTTCTGCCTATGTCTCAAGCATACAAAAACAAGCTGTGTATTAAGTTAGTGAAAAAAATTTGTAAGGATAAGTGTGCAGTTTGCCATAATATCTCCTACCATGTCCTGGAAAAAACACGTCTCCTTGTGGGTTCGGGCTGAAAGGGGTGCCAGGGTCAGACAGAAGGTGACGTCCAGATTCGGACGTTTGGCGCGTCAGAATCTGAGCCACAGTGTGAAACTGAGTCGGTGGGGAACCTCCCGTGTACACAGGGTTCTCATGGCCTTGCGCCTCGCTGAGGAGAAAGATGCCGGATAACAATTACGCATCAAAAAGTAGCACAGCTGTCTTATTTCTGGATATAATGGACATGTAGCCAGGACCCCTTTGGTGTCTGATGTTACCTTGATTTCACTCTGGAGAATTATATTTTAGTTTTTAGATATATCCTACGGGTAAATGGTAGCCCAGTGGTTTAAGTGTTGGCCAGGTGACCAGAAAGCTCATGGGTAAAATTGTTCTGGATGAGAGTATCGAATGTAGCACTGGATTTGCTCCAAATCATAATCTTGTTTTTAATCTTTAAATACCAAAAATGTATTTAATGCTAAATGGTTTGATGCAGAAAAGGGTTAACTCTGTGATTCAGGTTCTGGTTTATTGAACTATTCTTAAACAGAGGGTTCAGCTTGTATGACGCTGACTAAAAGTGCCTGTTTTAGGTGGCTTGTTAAGCGACTCAGTTCTACAAACAAAACCACTGCTGAATCAGTTTGTTTCTGTTTACAGTGGCAGTAATTCCATGTATAACAAGGAATAATTAGTGCTATCCTTCATGTGAGTCCAGGGACGGTTTCGTTACTTTATCACTCCTCAATTGCTGATCATGCTTCTGTCACCGTGTCACTTACAAAAACACGTCTGAAATAACTTCACACCTCTGTGTGGAGTAAAATATGATTTACACTTGCCTTTTAGCCATTGTTATACTGCAGCCTTAACACTTCCTTTAATTGTTCAATGTATTGGTGTATTAGTTTGTTTAAAATATTAAGTGGTGTATTTCACACACTTTATATTAAGAGATAAAGGCAAAATGTGTAAGCCATTGTTTGCTGTAGTGTAAAAACTCACCTGTCCATGCGAACAAGCTCATGAGCACCTGTAAAACGCAGGAAGTGGAAAATGGTCATTGTGTGGCAGAAAATAGAATATCGTGTGACTAAGATTTCCTCTAGAAGTAAAGCACAACATTTTAGCTCTGTGCAGGATGTGCCAGGCTGAGCATGCACACACAGCTTCTATTGTGATTGCTGGCAGTTATTACTAAACTGAGAGACATGCAGAAGTGGTTGTCTGGACGCTGACACATTTTATATAAAGAAAACTGCTACGTTGAAACCAAACATCAGCTGTTTTGACTTGTTAAACATGACATCATTAACAAGTGTGTACTCACGTCGGCTGCTGTGTGGTCTTTGTCTTTGGCGGTATACCAGGACCAGTAAGACAGGCAGACACAAAATACCAATAATGCAGGCAGCTGTAGCCAGGCCTGCAGTCACCGAACCTAGACCAATGACAGAGTGATGGAATAAGCGGCGTGTATAAATTTGTGCGTCATAGAGACGTGTAAGCAAGATACACTATCTCTAATATAAAAGCTGTCTAAGTAAAATATTAAAGTGATGATATAACTACGGTGAACATCTGTCCCTAACCATGATGCATGTTGTTTGTTGTGTTGGATATACTTTGGGGAGGTGTTTGCGACAGCTGTATGCATCTCAGACTCTCATTGCGACCTGGAAAAAGCAAAAGAGACTAGTTGATTAAACTGGCACACAAAACAAAATCGCTACCGTACAAGCAAAGTAGTGATTAAGGAAACAGCAGTTCTCTAATCTGATTGGACATTAGCTTGATTACCTGTAAAATCATATTTAACAGTAGTAGAAAAAAACAAATTACCTAATGGCCAAGGTATAAAAAAAACGAAAAGATGGCAAAACACAAGGATATGCAGCAACTCTTCTATTTGTTTTGTCACACCATCACAGTGTTGTTTATTTAACCGCACGTGCGGATTTATTTCTTCAGACATGGCTACACTTGCATAATGACAATTTGGAAGCAATTTGGAAAATAACAGCTTCTTCAATTATATACTTTAATTTGACATTTCTAAGCAGTTAATAACATGTTGATAGTAATCGTTTTAAATAACAGGGAATAAAAGTTGGCAGCGAACGTACGTGGCGTGATTGTAAGCATCATGTGGCTGTGTGCTTCCTGCTGCAGTTTCTGCTTGCCTTTTGGCAGAAGGTCCAGAGCCAGGCAGCAGTAGCGTCCCTGGTTGGCATGTGTAACACCCAGTAGAGTGATGCTAAATGACTTGGCCTGAGCTTTGTACACTACGGATTTGCTTTGCTGGGGGTGAATGCGATCGTGACACCGCTGGTCCATATGTTGCGTGAAGAGCCAGACATGGTGCAGCTGGTCAGTTGAATGCTCCAGCGCTCCAGACTGCTCACACACCATGGTTACGTTGGCACCCTCCGGGCACACATAAGATGTATACGGCACTGAGATGCTGAGAGAGTGAGCATGGTATTCAGTGTGACCTAAAGAAAAAACAAAAATTACAGATTGGCCATTATGATGCAATTAAACACTAATTTTGGTCAATATCAGATTGGTTACAATACAGACTTAATTTCAGTAGCTAAGGTAGATCTGGTGCCATAAAGTGTATTTTATACTTTTTTAAATGAAGAGCAGTAACTACAGCATAGAACGACTTGCAGTTGTTGCATCATCGCAGCTTTTTGCACGGAAACCCGTTCAGACATGAGTTTGTGGTCATTTCCTGATTAATGTAGGTGCAGGTGTGTGTGTACTGTGAGCAAGTGCATGACTGAAGCATACTACAAGTTTGCACAGCCTACAGCTCTTAGTCAGCTCCAGCATCATTACTAGACTGTGAATCATTCCACCTGTGCCAGTACGCCTGAGTTGGCATTTCAGTCAAAAATGTCAAAACCTGATGGCGTATTTGACTCGACAGACGCAGAGTGGAAAAAAAGTGATTTCCCTGCACTGTTATTTTATATTAGAAAAAAGGAGTAGAATAAAAACAAAAATGTCAACCTAGCTGCAAAGTTCAGTACCTTTAATTGGTTAAAATCTGAGATGGACTGGTGACCTGTCCAGGGTGTACCCCCTGCCTTTCGCCCTATGTGCTCTGGGATAGGCTCCAGCAGACCCCCGTGACCCCGGATTTGTAAATAAGCGGGTAAAGAAGATGAATCAATGAATTGATTAAAATAGAAAATATACAGTCAGTGGAGGTTTGAGTGAAATACAACTTATATGGAATATATGGTATATGTTTATATCTTATTAATACAAGCGTTTTCTTCAAGTTTCCTTTATCTACTGATACCATATTTTGTTTATCAATGCACAATCCATGTATAGACTAAGAAAAATATTATTAATAATGTTATTTATATCATAAGCAACTACAGTTCTTGGCATAGTTAAACTCAACTGGAGTCAGTGAAACTCCCCACCTCCTCATTTTCCAGGGATTTGTTCCACTATCCGTTACTCTGTGACATTTGTACCACTTGTGTTTTGCTGGGTTTGTGATTTTCTTTCTCTTCTCTATGGCTCCTTCTTCGAGTTTCACAAGTTTTAAAGAACACTGAACTACTCCTGTATGTGTACACAACCCTTTACACACACAGAGACACACTATCAAAAACTGTCAGAAGTCTAACATACTTGTAAATCAAATCATGTAAACCAAAACGGAAAAATGTATGCAACGTATATCACCAAGAAAACTTTTTTGTTTATCAGCAGCGATGGAAAATACGGTGATCGCATGTTGACTGGATCATTATCGAGCATCGTATCACACATCGCTTTTTGTTTATTTTAATCTGCACTCTGGATCTTGTAGGGTTGAATTATTGAGAATTTTTTATATTTTTAATGAAGGGTCATAGGGGTCTGCTGGAGCCTATCCCAGCACACATGGGTCAAAAGGCAGGGCCCTGGACAGGTCTATTGCAAGGCCACACACACACTCACACTTACTCCATTGGGAAATTTAGAATCACCAATCAAGTACACCAATCATGTACATGTTTTTGAACTGTGAGAGGAAACTAGAGTACCCAGAGTAAACCCACGCAAGTGCGGTGACAACATGTAAACTCCACATAGAAAGACCCCCGATCCGAACCCAGGACTTTCTTGCTGTGAGGCAACCATGCTAACCACTACACCACCGCGGCACCCACCATTAGAAGTATTTATCATCTTAAAAATCTAATATGCATTTAACCCCTAGCCAAAACTGTCCTATTGACTCCACTAGGCATAATTAGTGAAGAGTATCTACTGTAATGCTGTGTTTTTGTATAAGTGACTCATAATTCATGAATTCAGCCACACCCAAACAGACCAGTGGCTTTGAAAATTACACCCTCAGTCTGTGTCGGCTGCTTCAGCTATTTTTCAAATTGTTGGAAATCCAGCTGTCCAACTGCACCGTAATTCAGCATTTACAAATGACCGCAGCATTATTGCGGTGGATGTTTTTGTGTGTGTGTGTTGGGGGTGGGGGTTGGAATGGTGCATATGATCATGATGAACGCATATTTTTTAATGTAATATCTACAAATGCTCCATGCAGCAGGTAGAGAGAGCGCTACAGAAGTAGAGCGGAGGAGGGGAACACAGAGTACTGAAGGAACATTCCGGATGTTTGCTAGTATTTAGAGGGGCAGACTTCCTTCCTGCTCTGATCTCAGCTTGCTAAGTGCTCCTAATAAAACTACACCAGCCAAAAGAGTGCACTAGCATCAGGTTTTTTAAAGAAGTTTCATGTTAACAGAAAAGATCTTCCATTAATTTCAATAAATTATTAAATCTCTTCAATGCAAAAGTAATCCGACTGGAAACTAAATTGTGAGCTTCGATCATTTCCAAGTGCTTTCTTTTTCCATGTCCACTGTACTTAAAGCATTGCAGAGAGGACTTATACAAACTGCCTCAAAGATCGTTGAAATCATTGAGAGCTCCATGCAGGGGTAACATACACAAACTAGGTTAACCATCTCTGAACCTTGCGGTAACGGTGATAAATGAATGGTATTGCGTCATGTTTTTGTCATATTGCTCATGACTGGGTGCACAACATCCCCCTCAAGGTTTTTTTTCAACCAGTGGACAAGGTACATAAAATGAATATTTATAAACAGGGATAGATATATGTTGCCAAATGCCATATTTAAAATATTAATAAGCCACAGACCCAGTTGGTGTTTGTTACAAGTATGTAGCTTAGATGTCAGATGACCCCATATGCTTATTAGTACTTTTCATTTATTCATTTATACATTATCTATACCTACTTATTCCCTATGTCAGGGACCTATCCCAGCGCACATGGGGCGAGAGGCAGGGTCACACATACACAAACACACACTCGCATTCACTCATTCATTTAATTAACCTAATATACATTTTTTTGGACTGTGGAAGAAAGCTATACCTAGAGTAAACCCACGCAAGCTCAGGATAAACATGCAAATGCTGCACAGAGAGTCCTTGCCCAAAAATCGGTCCCAGGACCTTCTTGTTGTGAGGCGACCATGCAAACCACTACGCTACTGCGCCACCCCTTATAAGAACTTCTGTTTAGCAAATGTAAGCAAGCTTTCGACCTCTTTTGACCTGAGTTAGCTTTTGGGGTGTGTGTGTGTGTGTGTGTTCATGTGGGTGTGCGTGTGTGTGTGGCCATTAGGAAGAGCAATAGGAAAAGCATGCTGTGTGATTGCAAGTAGCCTCTGGCCCTGCGCCTGTTCCTGTCTCCCACAAGGACAATAGAGTCAAATTTGATTCAGTTCCAATCCATTATTCGTACTTTTCCTAATCTTTCCAGTCTGTGGACATTATTTGCCCTGCTGGGGGCTAATTTCCAATCAAAGGAGCACTTTTACATATTACTTTGACGCAGGATTATTTTGCTGCTGGTGACCTTGTATTGCTTGACTTGTTTTGCCCAAATTTAAAGCTGGTTTGGTCTTTTGCACTCAGCCAGAGTCAGGAGCCTGATTCTCTTATTACACTGTGTGGCTGATACAGAAAGGCTCAGTGCAAACAAGCATTGATTGCTTGAAGCATTAACTATGAACTGTTTCAGAAAGAATTGCTCCTGCACGCCTCGGGACACAACATAAAGCAATATGATTAGGAAATGTAATTCTCTAGGTCATTACAGTGATAGATACTTTAGATGTTAATTTGCTTAAAGTTTATGAGTAGTTTACAGAAAACCGCCTAAAGGGTTAATTGGGCAGTGATAGTATTGGCTTATAGCAATAATTTATTATTGACAATCGTCAGACAATCCTTTAAACTTATAAAATCAGTTGCCGTTCGGTTCTTAATAGCACCTACTGGAAATAGAGCAAAGTCTGATTCTGCAGTCTTCCTAAGAGTTATCTAACACATAACAAAGCTGCATTTCAACTAAGATTCTATCAGTTTAATTAATATAAGACATGACCTGGTAAACTGGCAAATTTATCATATCTCTCTAGTGCGTTTGGTGAGGCTTTTCCTACCAGTTTGAACAAGTATTACAATTGTGTTTAGGTATTTTTCAGGTATCTACAATTAAACCCTATTATTTATATGTAATAAATATAATAAGATCCTTAATCTTCTTGTATGACCCATTATTAAATGTAGTAGCTAACACAAAATCTTAAACCTAACAGGTATATGTGTCTCTTTGACTCAAAATGTTGACTCACAGCCAACACTACTTACCTAACACACTTAGAGTAATCAGGCTTATTATCAGCCTGCAATGGGAGCACTATAGGATTTTTGAAGGTTTTTGGTGATTTTGACATATAGGTTAGCTGTAACTTGTTAAAACCTGGCAAAACCTTGTTTAATTTTCACCAGAGTATAAACTAAGCAGCTAATTAATCTATAACTCTTTACACTCTGTCATCAGGAAATGGGCAAATCAATATTGACTATTCATATGTCTCTAATCAAGTCTGGAAAGCCAGCTTGTGCTAATTAGGATAAGCAAAACATCTGGATGTGAAGAAGATGCCCAGCAGTGTTTTGCAGCATTTACTCACAATCCATCCCCTGTTGTTCATTAGCTTCAGGGACATGCTTCTTTTGTCCTCCACACAAGTCTATATTGGTTTGGAAACGTCTGGCCGTAAATGTTTAATGTGTTTTTGTATCATAAGTAATACAAAGCTATGGTCATAAATGGCACATGTGCACGTGTTTGAGTTTGTTAATTTACAAGGTCATGTCTTCATTCATTAATTCATTCATTCATTGTTCATTGTTCAGATCACCCTAAAAAGATCGCTAGTTCATCCCAGGGCCACACACATACACACACACACACTAGGGGAAATTTAGAATCACCAGTCAACCTAACATACATGTTTTTAAGCTGTGGGAAAAAACAAGAGAGCCACACAGGTGCGGGGAGAACGTGCAAACTTTGCACAAAAAGATCCCTTGCCTGAGAATCAAACCAGGGACCTTCTTGTTGTGAGGCGACCATGCTAACCACTATGCCAACGCGCTGCCTAGGTCATGTCTTATATTGATTAAACTGATAGTTGAAATGCAGCGTTGTTTGTTAGATAACTCTTAAACAGACTGCAGAATCAGACTTTGCTCTATTTTCACTATGGGCTGTTGACAAACTAATGGCAACTGAGTGTAAACTAATAAAGTGTCTCATTTGATTGGCTGTTGACTGTCAATAATAAATCGTTGGTATAAGCCAATACTATCACTTCCTATTTTGATTTTAGGTGAATCAAAAGCAATATACAGAAGTAGCTAGCTTGACAGCGGAGTCTGAAAAGAATCGGTTCCCCAAAATAAATTAAATCATTCGCTAACATGAACAAATTCATTTTTCATTTAAGTATATTTTAAGGTAGAGGTATTACATCCAAATCGTTCATTTATCTTCTATACCGGCTTATACTGGGTCAAGAGGGTTTGCTGGAGCCTATCCCAGCACACATGGGGCAAAAGGCAGAGGTACACCCTGAACAGGTTGCCAGTTCATCACAGGTCCAAACAAATGCACAGCCACACACACTTACATCTACCAGCAATTTTGAGTCACTAATCAACCTGTAAATGTTTTTGGACTGTGGGAGGAAACCAGAAAACCTGGAGCAAGCCCGCACAAGCGCCAGGGGAACATCCGCACAAGTGCCAGGTAAATCTCTTCACAGAAAGACCCCTTTTTGCTGTGAGGTGACCCTGCTAATCACTACAACACCATGCCGCCCCATTACATCATTTATCTACTAATATCTAAATTATGTGATATTCATTCATTCATTCATTCAATTATCTTCTATAGCCACTTATTCCTTAATTTGTGGATCTTATTCCAGCACACATAGGCTGAAAGACAGGGGTACACCCTGGACAGGGAAAATTTTGGGTCAGACTAATGTACTTTTTTTGGACTGAAGGGGGAAACCGGAGAAAACCCACACAAGCCAGGGAGAACATGCAAACGCCACACAGAAAGACCCTCTGCCTGAAAATCGAACCTGAGACCTTCTAGCTTTGAGACGACCGTGCTGTTATCAATTGTATTTGATTGTGTCAGTTATGCTAATGTGCATCTTCTTCTTCTTCTCCTTTCGGCTGCTCCCATTTAGGGGTCGCCACAGCAAA